>VDFB02053073.1:0-127057 GCA_007258455.2 Sequoia sempervirens
ATGCAAGGTATAGACATAGTCGCATAAATACATGTAGATCACAAAGTATACACATAGTCGCATAAATACATGTAGGTCACAAAGTAGTCACAAAGCATAATTGAAGATAACATATTTGAAACATTTGAATCACGTTTGTGCCTCTGATGGCATCTTTGTTTTGCTTGTGGTAGGCTTTGAGGCATCTCCATCCACAGATTGGTTGCATCTGGCATTGTGCATGATGGCATGCTGCATCAAAATGTTTTTGTGGCAGAAGTTTAATCTCAACAAAAGAGGTTCTAACTTGACTTTGGTACTCCACCAATAGACGATAACATAGGTGGCTCCTTCAATGGGTCATTGAATAGTGACACTTTAGGATTTTGGTTCCTTTCCTAGGTGTTCATTTATTTCTACAACTTTGCAGGGTTCTCTCCCTACTTTGTAGATATAATTATACTAGTTTTGGGGGTTACACTTTTTTGTTTAACCACCATGTTCTGGCTATTCTCACTTTTTCATTTTCTTGCTTCATGTCTAGGGCCCTTTTTTTCCATAGTCCTTCGCTATCGTATCTGCTATACATTCCAATCCCTTTAATCTATTTTTGGTCAATCATGGCATTAATATAATTGTTTCTTTCTAAAGAGAAAGATAGAACCCATACACACATTTAAGAAATTAGACTAGTTAACATCATTCAAAACAAGATCTGAATTAAAAAGTGTTGGTCTATGTCATACCGCATCAAAATCTTTAAGGTAGAAGGGTCTATATTGTAATATCCCTAAGTAATTTTGTATGTCAAATTTTTTGAATTTCAAGTAACCGTTTACACAGGCATTTTGTCAAACAATTTCATGTTGCTGCTCTAAAAGCTTCTATTGTAATTTCACCAGAAGGATATGATTTGTGTACAAGAATCATTAATGCATATCTCAATGTTTATCATGTATAGGTAATTACATTGCAAATGATTCAAAACATCAAATATAATCTATATTGGTTTTCTAATGAATACAGATATTCGATATATATAACACCAATGAATATTAATAACTAAATGCATAGTTCCAAAATTACGAAGAATAGATTGATTGAAATAATTCCTGACTTGATAAATGTCAGAGTATCCCACAAAAGTAAGTTCTAATGCATGTCCCAATGATAGCTGAATCCTTTGTCAATATCCTCAACTTCCCTTATGAATGCGTGGCTTCCTTAGATGATCACATGGCCTTGAGAGGAGTATGCCGACTCAAATAAAGGAATAATTGGCTGGCTCGAAGTTTAATTGCTTGATGATTTGTCTCTACTCCCTTTGGCTGGCCGACTACCACGAGCATCCATGTCAACCTCCAAATAAACTCCTAAGTTTGATGCTAATGTTAAGAGATATTAGTGCCACAACTAGCATACATGTTATCAGTCTCTTGAAGCTTGAAATGAGCTGGGATATGAATAAATAACCCACAAGTCTCTTAGAATGAGAAACAACTCCTTCTTAGAGTTGCATTTGAGAAGGTTGCAACATGCACTAAGCCTTGGTGTGGGAATATAGGGATCATAGTTGGAAAACTCGCCCCAAGGAAAAACTCGCCAAGGGAAAAATTGGAGAGTTTTTAAAAACTCGCCAAAAACTCGGAAAAAACTCGGCAAAAAAAACTCGGGAAATGAAAAAATTGCTTAATTTTCATTAAAAACACATTTTTTTTGCAAAATTCAATGACAAGATGAATCCAATGAATTCATAAATGAGTACAAAAGTGTTTTCTATTAATTTTGATTGACTTTAATGTAAATTGATTACAAAATCGCATTCTCATGCGGAATCCCGATGGCTAAAAGCCTGAAAGTCTGATACATGAAAACAGTAAAACTAGAACTAGAAGCAAATACTAAAGTTCTAAACAACAACTAAATACAACATGTTAGGCTTTCCTCTTCCCTAGTCTAGCAACAGCTAGGGAAGAAGGGGTGGGTCCTCTAGCCCTGCCACGTGTGCGTGGTGCTAGTGGTGGTGGCTGCGGTGCTACTGCTGCTGGCTCTGGCTCTGGCTCTGGCTGGATCTCATCCAACCCTACATCTCCAACTCCTGATGCACCCACATCCTCCATTGCCTCTCTCTCAAAGTCAAGGATTTCATCTGCACTAAACAATGGAGGCTGCTCCTCTCGCCCCGTCCAATCACTATAAGGATCTATCTCATCTAAGTCAATAGGATCCTGTGATTTTTCTTCAACTCTCTTTATGCGCAACCGAAGGTTGTATTGCACAAAGACCAAGTCATCGAGGCGCTTTTGTGTTAACTTGTTCCTCTTTTTCGTGTGAATGGACTCGAACAAGCTCCAATTGCGCTCACAATTGGATGCACTACAAGGCTGACATAGAATGCGGAGGGCAATTTTTTGTAGATTTGGGGTTTTTCCACCCCAATTTTTCCACCAAACATCTGAAAAAAACAAAAAGAAAATTGAAGAGTTAGAAAACAAAGTCAAAGACTCAAAAGTCAAAAGTCAAAACACATTTTATCAAATTCTAAGATGCATGTGAAATAAACTTAAAATTTAAAGACTCTGAATTTTATACCTGGTGGCAAAGTGGTTCTTCCTCTAACAGCCAACTCTGAAGAAAAGAGATTACCAGTTGCCTCCCTATATATATCCATCTCCCTGACGATGAGGTCTCTCACTGCAACCTCAGGTTCCATCCTCTGAATGCATGTTGTGAGCCCCTCCATAACCTCTCCATTAGGATCAGAGAAGCTCTCTGAGAAGAGAAAAGAAGGGTTGAGGAAGCACCCTGCTGCATGGATGGGTTGGTGGAGTTGATTGTTCCACCTCCTATCAACAATCTCCCATATGGGATCAAATTTGAGGCTGTCCCCCATGTAATAACTTCTGATGGCCTCCTTGGCCCTATCCATGGCCTCATAAATGTATCCCATTGGGTTTTCATCCCCATCTACCAAGCGGAGGACTCTAACCAAGGGCTCCGACACCTAGATTAACAATACAAAAAGATCAAAGTTAGAAATTTATAATGAAAGGCTTAAAGTTAAATTAAAAAACATATATTTATATTGAACTTGAGATTAAAATTAAAATCAAAGTTTGGAAGTTACCTTCACGATCTCTGTAGCTTTTTGTGCAAACAAGGGGTCGAAGACTATTGCAGAAATTCTATCTCCTTCGGCCTTCTTTGAATATGAAGAGTCATTCCATGCTTGACTCACGAACATTTGTCTTAGAGAGCCCAAAGAATCCAAAATGCTTTGCAACGTTAGGAAAATTGTTGCAAACCTTGTGGCACCCGATCTCACCAACTCCTTCCCTTGCGTATGCTCTCTCATCAAACTAAGAACCCAAGGGTGATTGTAGATATATTTTGTGATGCTCCTTGCATCATCTACAATCGGTGCCACCCAAACAAGTTTGACTATGTCCTCCAAAAGAAGGTCAAGGCAATGAGCCGCACAAGGTGACCAAAAGAGTGATGGATGTCTACTCTCAAGCATCCTTCCAGCTGCCACATACGCTGCTGCATTATCTGTGATGACTTGCACCACATTAGCAATCCCCACCTCCATCACAACTTCTTCCAACAACGTACACAATGTATCTGCAGTTTTTATCTTGTTGGAAGCATCCACCGACTTCCAAAACACAACTTCACCTTTGGAAGCAACCAAAAAATTAAGGATGGTGCGGTTTCTCCCATCCGTCCACCCATCAGAAAGAATTGAGCAGCCAAATTTTTTCCATTTATTTTTTTGCTCTTCCACCACATGCATTGCCCTTTCGGTTGCATTTGTGAGCAACCTACAAGTACAAAGTAAAATAATTAAATAAGTACAAAATTGTAAGTTATAAACAAAAAATAGCTTGAATTCAACATAAATAATAAATTAATTTAAATTTTAAATGAAAGAACATAAAATTTAAGTTGATTTGTCACTTACTTCCCACTCAAATCTTTGCGAGAAGGTGGCTTGAAGCCTTTTCCCGCAACTGTCAATGAAGTGACCATATTGTGCCAATAGGGACTATTCGCTACATTGAATGGTATGTTAGTGAAATACCAAAAATCAACACATGCCATGGTAGCATGTTCATGCACCTCCTTGTTCCACCCTATAGCCTCCAATGATACCTGTGCTCCTGGTGTGTTTCTTGGCACAAAAAAACTCTGTGGGTTGCGTGAAGATGAAGGTGGTGGTGGCATTGGCACTCTAGTCGAACTAGAGGACAAGGGGGGCCTAGAGGATGCTGTGGCTGTGGCTGTGGTGGTTGTGCCATGAGTGCGAATCCGTGGACCACGAAGAGAGCCCACAATGCCAACAATATCTGGCTCTGCATCCTCATCTGACTCTATCTCCATGTGCTCAGCCTTGTGCTCCTGAGTCCCATGGGCATGCGCATGTCCACTGGCTATGGCTGCTGCTATGGCTTTTTTAGCCCTCTCCTTTTGCATTTTTTTTTCCTCAGCAAGTGAAAGTAGGGCAAGCATCTCTCTTCTAATCTCTTCTTTGGGCTTCTCACAAACCTTGGCATCACGCTGAGGAATGCCTGCTAGATGGTATTTGAGGCGATTTATGCCTCCATGATATGTTTTTTTGCATTCACCACAAACAACTGTTCCAGGCACTGGCCCTCTGACACCATATTTCCATGTAGGGTCTCTAGCCCCTGCAGGACGTGTGCCTGGAACCCATGATGATGTTGTGTGAGGGGTGGAAGTTGATGGGGTGGGGGCGAACCTGATGCTGAGCCTGAACGAGAGCCAGAAGCCATTATAGTGTGTAATGTGTATTCACTGATCAATGATCAATCTACACATTCAAAAAATAAGCACAACATATTAGTTTTTTAATATAAAAAAAATTTAAAAACAACCTAAAATCATTAAAACTTAAAAAATCTAAAGCTAAATTCCATTTAAATTGATACAAATGTCCTTAAATGAATTATCAATTAACATTATTAACTAATCTTATCATTCTACACAAAAAATGAACCTAGGTCTGAAAATTTCAAAAAATAGTGAAAAAAATGAAAAAAATCAGCAAAAATCAACAAAAGATTGTGATGAATTTTGTTTTTTGGATTCTAAATGCAAAAAAATTGTTTCTTTGTGCTCTATCATGTCTTTTTTTCAATTTGGAATGAGTATTTTGCAAGAACAATGAAAGAAAATGATTAATCAAAAACAAAAAACAAAAACAGAAACCCTACCTTTGAATCGAATTTCTCTTCAAAATCCACACAAAATGGCGTTTGAATCTTCTCTCCTCGATGGAAAATCGTTGGAAATGATATCTCCTTGCTTGGGGGGGGGTTTCAGCTCCTCACACAAAGTATCAATTGATTTTGAAATGAAATGAAGAAGATAAAAGACGTTTTGTGCTTTATCCCTGCGCGCGCGAGTTTTTGGCTCGGACTCGCGAGTTTTTGGCGAGTACTCGCCATAAAAACTCGCGAGTTTTTGGTAAAAACTCGAAAAAACTCGAAAAAAACGAGTTTTTAAGTTTGGCGAGTTAAACTTTTAAAAACTCGTTTTTGAAAAAAACTCGCGAGTTTTTAAAAACTCACCGAGTTCTCTGCGGGTTTTCCAACTATGATAGGGATAACCCTCCCAAAGAGAAATGATATGGTTAATAGCATGTGCTAGGAATATACAAACTTGCTATTGAAGATATAGGATAATGTCACCTGAGGACACTTCCGAAAAGAGTCGAATATCTATCACTTAAATTTGTCTCCGTAAGAGACTTCACAAATTTTTCCGACTCCGCTTGTAGAATTTTCCTGTAAGATTTGAACCTTCAATCCACACTGGCTAGGGTAGAATAGTTTCACCACCGAACCCAGTTACCTGTAGGAGTTTTGTCCTAGGGTTTCAAACTTAGAGAAAATTCTCCAAAATCACCTAAGTTAATATTTTCAAGCATCATGCAAATGAATTCACTTTTTCCTTTTGTACGCGATTAAGCCCCGACTTTTCAAATTCCCAATTTTTAATATTTAATTAAACTCGGGAATAATAATAAAGTAACCTTTTTAATATTCCACAAATATTCATCGAGTCACTTTAGTTACTTTATTAATTTAATTAAATAACATTATCCTTATGATATACAGGGATGGATAACATTAATTAATTAAATTAAATATTCCCTTTTTACTTTGTAACCAGTCCATGAGAATAATTAGGCTAGTTAACCTCATCCTGGTTCACGCCTCAGAAGGGGACATTACAGTCCTCCCTTCCTGAGATTGTTTGCCCACAAGCAATTGCAAATTAGGATGCCGTAAGATTTGGTCTCCCTCTCAGGTGGCATCCTCTACTAGTAAGTCCCTACATTTGACGAAATATTCTTTGACTACTCTACTCCTCAATCTCCTCTTTCTGTTGTTAACAATCTCCTTAGGAACCAAGACCAATTTTCCCTCCTCATCCAAAAGTGGAAGCTCTGGTGAAGCAGTAAGATGCTTCCCTAGTGCCTTCTTGAGGCACGAAACATGAAATACATTGTGAATTCTGTTGCTCTTGGGCAACTCTCATTCATAAGCTACTTCTCCCACTTTATGAATAACTCTGTAAGGGTCATAGAAGCGAGGCTCACTGCACCACTTTTCTTCAAGGATGAT
This sequence comes from Sequoia sempervirens, assembly GCA_007258455.2. NCBI lineage: Eukaryota > Viridiplantae > Streptophyta > Pinopsida > Cupressales > Cupressaceae > Sequoia > Sequoia sempervirens. Next base: position 6,633 of record VDFB02053073.1, read on the forward strand.
TGCTTGTATGGTTGAAGGCGCAAGAAAACCAAGTCTCCCACTTCAAAACTTCTCTCTACCCAGTGCTGATTTGCATATAACTTTTGCTGGTTTTGGGCATTTTGGAGATTATCCTTAAGTGACTTAAGGATATCCTGACTCTCTTGGATCCAATCCTTGGCTCTAGGAGCCCTACTGTCTGCAAATGCTAGATATAAAAATGAAGGTGCGTCATAATCATGAAGAGCTCGGAAGGGGGTCATTCCAATAGACATATGGAAGGTGGTGTTGTAACAGTGTTCTCCCAAGTGCAACCACTTCAACCATGCTCTCTGCTATCTTGACACATAGTTACGTAGATAACCCTCAATCCATTTGTTCATAATCTTGGCTTAGGTATCTAAGGGTGGTAACTTGTGTTCGGACTTAACTCTGTGCCAGCTAGCCTGAATATCTCTTGCCAAAAAGCACTAAGGAACCTGCTATCCTTATCATTGACAATATTCTGCGGCAAGCCATGAAGCGTAAACACCTCTCTAAACAATAAATTGGCTATATGTGGTGCCTTGTACTTCGTGGTGATGGCGAAGAAGTGAGCAAATTTGGTCAACCAATCAACATCTACATAGATGCAATCTCTCCCTTGCACCTTCGGTAGATCGGTGTTAAAGTCCAAAGACACCCATTTTTGCTCTTGAATGGGTAAGGGCTTCAACAGTCTTGTAGGAAAAATATGCTCTGACTTGTTCTGCTGATATGTTGTGCATTCCCACACATGCCACAAAACATCCTCCTTGAGGTCCTTCCAAGAGAACCTCTCCCTGATTTGCCTATAGATCTTAAAGTAACCGGGATGTCTTGCCTGTGGGGTATCATGAATGGCTATGAAGATCTTATACTTCAGCTTAGACTTAGGGACCAAGAAGATTTTTCCCTTGTAGTAGATAATATCATCCACCACCCTGCACTTGTCATCCTGTGTCTTCCCGTTTAGGATCTCACAAGTTGTAGTGTTCTTGGAATACTCCACCAAAAGGTGGGCCTTCCAATCAATTGAGATTTCCGCTAGAGAGCATATAGCGGGCTTCCTGGAAAGAGCATTAACAACTACGTTCTTCTTACCCTTGACATACTCTATGTTGAAATCATAGGCTTACACCTTGCTGACCCATTTCTCTTACTACTCATTAAGGTCCTTTTGTTCCAAGAAGTATCTCAAATTGTTATGGTTTGTCCTAACTACAAACCTGCCATCTACTAGATACTGTCGAAATTTTTCCTAGGCATGCATTATGGTGAATATCTCTTTTTCATAGATGGAGTAAAGTTTCTCATTTCCCTTGAGATTCCTACTCTCAAAGGCTATGGGGTGTTTGTTTTTCATCAACACTGCTCCAATGCCTTCTCCTAAGGCATCACACTCAAGGATGAAGGGCTGCATGAAATTGAGCAACGCAAAACCGGACAAGAGCTCATCACTTCCTTCAACTTGTGAAACAACCGCTAAGCCTCCTCTGACCAATTGAATGCTCCTTTCTTGGTAAGGTCAGCTAATGGTGCTCCCAATTGTGAAAAACCCTTTATGAACCTCTTGTAATAGCTACATAACCTGAAGAACCCTCGCAACTCTGTCAATGACCTCGTAGGTGGCCAATCAATGATCGCCTAAATTTTATCTTGATGCACTTGAACTCCATTGGCACTAATCACATGCCCCAAATAAAGAATCTCTGTCAACCTGAACTCACACTTAGATGCCTTTGCATACAATGATTGAGCTTCCATTATCCCTAACAACTCGTCCAAGTGTCTCAAGTGCTCTTCCCATGTCTTGTTGTATATGAGAATGTAATCGAAGAAAACTAGAAGAAAATTCCTCAATTGTTTATTGAATATGTGATTCTTTCATGACTAGGAAGGTAGTCAGTGCACTAGTTAGCCCAAAGGACATAACTAAGAACTAATAGTGCTTGTAGTGACATTGGAAAGCGGTCTTATGAACATCTTGCTCTCTCACCCGTATTTGATGATACCCCGATCGAAGATCAATCTTCAGATTGCCTTGTGTAACTCATCCAGTAGCTCATCAATTTGGGAATGGGATTCTATTCTTTATTGTCTTCTTGTTGAGTGCACGATAGTCTATGCACATCGTCATAGTTTTTTCCTTTACCAGAACCATGGAAGTAATGAAAGAATTGGAATTGGGCCTAATGTGACCCATCTCGAGCAACTCCTTAATGGTATTCTCAATGCCATCCTTGAACTTCTTAGGATGCCTGTAAGGAGTAGTGATAACCAGTTTAGATCCTTCCTCCAATTCAATAACATGCTCAAACCCTCAATCTGGAGGTCTAGCTGGTGGAATTCCCCCAAATACTGCACTATGCTTCTTCAATAGTGACTGAATGTCAATGTGGTAAGGAGTACTATACTGAACAAAAGTCTTAGAATAGATTAGGAACTTTGTTGCCCGCACGATGTCCCCATGTCTAATGATGCTCTCCATCTTGTTAGCCGACATGATCCTGGGACCTCCATTCGTCATCCCTCTCAATACCACCTTCTTGCCATCTTCTTTGAACTTCAGTTCCATAGTTTGGAAGTTTTGTGAATACTTTCCCAACGAGTGTAACTATTGTACCCCCAAGATGGCATAGATGTCTGCAATGTCTACAACGTAGAAATCATCTGTAACTGTATAATTACCCAAGGCAATGCTTAATTGGGGGATCTTCTTAGTACATGCCATTTTAAATCCATCGGCCACAACCACATTAAAGCCCTCAAATTCTTGCGCTGGTAAACCCCTCTTAGCTGCCAATGCAGAATAAATAAAATTGCGGGTTGCTCCACTATCAATCAATATTGTAACATGCTGACCTTTTAATACACTTCGTACTTTGGAGTTATACCATGGTGTACCTAAAAAGGTGGCAATGGATGCTCCTTTCCCCATATCTGCTGCAACTTCCTCTAGGTCAACAAAATTCTCATCAGAATTATCCTGTGGCTCACCTGTACCTGTTGCAGCATCGTCCCTCTCCTCTTCTTCCCCATTTGAGACTACCTCAATGTAGTGTACCTTCCCCTTCCCCAAACACTTGTGGCCTAGCTACCATGGCTCCTTGTAGCTGAAACACAACTTCTTCCTCCTGAGCTCATTATGTAACTCATCATTCGTATTCTTTTTGGCCACTCTCTTTGGAAAGGTTTATTATTCTTCTCCGGAGGAGAAGGTTTAGATGGGAATTTTCTCTTTGGGGCTGAATTCTCCATGTCTCTTTCTCTAGTAATGGCATCTTGTAGAGACTTTGACTTGAAGGCCTTAATCCAACCACGAAGTGGTTTAGACAACCCTTCAATGAAAAGGACAATTAACCTGTGCTTCGAAACATCGATCACCATTACTGAGAGCCTCTGGAACTTTGAAATATAAGTATCCACTTGTTGGCGTAACAACTAACACCTCTGGAGTAAGAGTTGCTACGGACAGCCTATGTACACTACGCAATGAGTGCTCTTCAAATTAGGAGGGGAAGCTCCCTCGTTGTGCTTTACAAAAATACCTGCAAAGGGAAATAAACTAAACTAATTCCTGTCTTTTTGTTTCAGCTGTAGAGGTACAAGGCTTTCTTGAAAACTAATACGTTGCAGCTGAGTTTTCTCTGGTTTCGCAGATTCACTAACTACAACTAAACTTAATAACTTAAATTCTATCCAGTTCCCTCAAGAAAACAGAGCATGAGAAAACGGAGCAAGGTTATGACTATCAGACGATAAACGTGTTTAGATTCTCTACTTGAAGGCAAGGTGGCGCAACTATCATCTCAATCTGAACAAGTTTATTGGCACAAAACAGATTTAAGAATTTACCATGATAATCTTGTGAAACCCTATGTGGCATAACACTTGATCATAATAGCAAAGACTCGCAAAACAGATTTATCATCAAAATCTTATGAAACCCTGTGTGGCATAACACTTGATCGTAATGATAAAAGATTCACAAAACAGATTTATCTAAACTATGGGAAGATTTACCATGACAACTCTATGAAACCCTGTGTGGCATAACACTCGGTCAGCATAGTAAAGACTTCACAAAACGGTTTTATCATCACAATCTTACGAAACCCTATGTGGCATAACGTTTGATTATAACAATAAAAGATGCACAAGACAGATTTATCTAAACTATGGAAAGAATCCACTATCACAATTGCATGAAACCCTATGTGGCATAACATTCAACTGTAATAGCAAAGACGCATGAACAAATACCAAAAGAGCAATATTGAGGGCAAGGTAGGCGCAGCATATATTTCTCTCTCAAGCAAAAGTTAATTACAAATGAGCAAAAGCTCTTATTTATATACATCAAGGTGTAGGGAACCCTAAAATCACCTTGAGTCATCTACAGTTCTCGCAATGCATGCAAGCTATGCGCCAAACCCTAATGAAGTAAACTATACAGTTAACTGGAAAGCTACCATCAGTTAACTGAAACATCTAACCTAAAATGGACCATGTGCAAGCATGCACGCCCTTATTTAAAGCAAAGTTAACTGGACACTACCTTCGCTTAACTGGAAACCCTAACCCTAACTCCTGTGTTGATAATTCCAAGGATGAGATAAGCATGTTTAAGTCAGCAAGTGAACTCAAGACTGGAAGTCAAGTTAACGCTGCTCAGACTCAACCCTTGAAATTAATGCACGTTCGAACTGGCAGATCACTCCATGTCAACTCGGTCTAACACTTCGACCAAGAACTCATCGATCTCTCTGTCATCTGGCACTTTGACGCTGTTCAAAACAACAGTCTGTTTCTTTAGTTCTCTGCCACTTTCTGTGATTGTGTGCATGCCATCTTTACACTCCTCAGTCGCCTTTCTGAAACTGGCTGCAATTACTGAAATATTCTCTAACCTAGGCGCCATAGGTTCACCTTCAAGGCTGTCACGAATCAGCTTCTCGAACTCTGCTTGAACTTTATCCAACTCAACATACGTGCCATCTTCCAGAAGATAATGACACGGAATCTGAACAACGAAGCCACTGACCAGTGCAAGTACTCCAATTACATCATCCTTGAGTGAAAACAATTTGGAAGAAATCTTCTCACATATTTCTGTTCTGAGAAGGTGCTGCTCTCTCCAAATAAAAACTTTGTCTTGGTCCTCAACAATCTCCAAGGCATCATATGCAACTGATAACTGAGATACCAGAACACGATCCTTTGCCAAGTTCTCTGCAACTGCAATCTCAAGCGACTGAACACCCTGACGGAGTTTATGCGCATCACTTCTCAACTGATACAGATCTGCAAGAAGAGTTTTACCAGCAGCAACTAAATTATCAATCCAGTTGTCTAAAAGTCTGCCATGACTAACCAACTGATCCAATTTTTGTTGTTCTGCAGGTGTATGCTGAGGAAGAACAGGTGCTCTACTCGAATTCCCATGAACAAGATCAGAAATGTATCGACGAAGTTGACCAATTTCAGCTTTAAGTAATGCCTTATCTTCTCCATCTTTGGTGATACGCTCTTCAAGATTATTGGTAACAATCTTAAGAAGAGATACATCTGTCTCTCGTGTAGTCCTGCCAAGATTAGCCTTAGTGAATGTAAAGTCACCAACTTCGACTTCATCTAAGCTTTTACCCTCTGGAGGAACTGCAACTTCAATAACAATCTCGGATTCAGGAGTCTTCTCAATGTGCACCTGTTTCTTTATCTTCTTGTTTGACCTTCTCTGATAAGGTTCACCGAACTCAGATAAATCAAGGTTGTATGATGGTTCACGCCTCTGTCTCCCTAAAGACTTCTCGAGCCAACAAGACTGAACAATATTCTCAATTTGCGGAGAGACTGTCCCTGATGTATTAACCTGTGGTGGTTCAGGTGTCTCCGATCCAGCCTGAATTGGTGTCTCAGGCTCAGAATCTATGTCAATGGGCTGCACGTGAGGCGAACTAGGAGGTGAAACGTGAGGCTCAGCCTGAATGACTGTCTCTACTGGAACCTCAGGAACATGTTCAATTTGTTTCTGCTTCCTTTTACCAGTAGCCCTTTTCCCCGTGTTTCCACTAAGTCTAACCCCTTCAGGAGGTATAATAATGGCCTTGACTCTAGGTCTTGCTCTAGAAGTAGAAGGCAACGAAGAGAAACCCTTTGGCGGCTCTGCTACAGGAACTGACTTCCGTGTCCGTTTGCTCTCCAAGAATAACTTGCTAGTCTTGATAACTGATCTGGAAACCTCTTCGATAGAAGTATTCTCCTTGGCATACCAATCAGGTGAGCGAAGTGGCTGCCGAGCAACTTGATCCTTAACATAAGAATTGAGAAGAACTTCTCCATCATCATCGGATAGACCATCAACATCTTCTAATAGGTAATCAGAGAGCTGACCAATAGTGAGTCTACAGTAGTGACGACGACGGACCTCGAATTCATCTTCACAATGTTGCCCAGAAATCTTCATCCCTCGCTCTACAAGATTTGCTAATGTCGCATAATGAGCATAATGTCCAAGAGGATCATAGGAACGCCTCTCAGTATAAGGCTTGAGTTTGAACCTTTCAATCTCAGTAGACATATGCCTGGCATCTGTTGCTGCATCACATGTGAAAATTCCCAATGAGAATGGAAAATTTGCCGCAGCCTTATGACGACTACGAAGAAAGAAGTGAACATGCTGCATTTGCCTGAGGAATTCCATAAAGACAATCTTGTCTGACGGATATCTTGGCAACATCAGAGGCTCTCCAACATAACCATAAACTCGGATGTATGTAAAAGTAGGAAACTGTATGAACCAATCTGCCCAAGTCTCCATTGCTGATTTGGCCTCGGCTGAAATACGAATGTGCATCTCATCATCAAGATCTCTCACGGTTCTCATGGAAAAGTGATCATTTACTACCCGGAAGTCCTGCTCAGACTGAGAAAACTCTAGCTGTGGATAATACTCATGAATACGCTGAACACCGAGAGTACCATTGGTTTTAAGAAGTCTGTAGCTACCTTGAAATGCAACCAAGTAGACCAAATAGGATATCATATGAAACTCGTGATACTTGAGAAAGTTAGTAATTTGCTGATGTAAGCAATCACTAATCAACATAGCCCAATCAAAACGCTCTGTGCCATCAAGGATTCTGGTAATCAGGTAGAACATCCATGGACGGAAAGTATTAGCATCTGATTGACCGGTAACTCGATTGAGTAAGGTTATCAAAACAGCAACTTCCCCTTTAAATTCACCACGACCAACCTTCTTAGGCAAGTTAGTTTTCTGAATTGTCAACCATTTCTGAGCAACTTTTCTCTGTGAACGTTGATGATCAGCATCCCATATCTTCTCACAAGCTTCAAGAACAACAGTAAAGTTATCTGAACGAGGAGGAATAGCAAAACATTTCTCTATATCCTTCGGCTTGAGACTGCAAACCACTCTTCCATCAACCGATCTGATCTGTCGTGAAGACGAGTCATAATGCTTAATGCAAGCAAGTACAAACTCAAGATCGAAGATAGAAACAGGAATGGATGCCGCTGCCAGCAACCCAGAACGCTCAAGATTCTTCATCGAATTGCTGCTAACATTCTCCAAACTGCTCAGATTGACCACTGGATAAACATGATTCAGGTCTGTATCTGACGTTTTGATGAAATTATGTGTAAGGACTGATTTCACCTTGTAATCAATGAGATTGAACTGCATTTTGAAAATGATGACTTTTGACTGTAAAGTCGAATATATTTGAAGAACTTTCTTCAAAACTCTGACAAGGCTAAAAATAGCTTCTGACAGAAGAAATTTTCGAAGAAATTCTGGAACATGGGTTTTGTGCACAACTGAATTCTGAACAAACCCAGATAGCTGGATTCTCGAAAAAATGTGATTCAAGCCCACATGCAAAGAGATTCTCGGAAAAAGGCTCAGAGCTTCAGAATGAAGGCTACGGGGCGATTTTCTCGAAAAAATCTAAGAAGTGGGTCTTGTTGCAAACGCTGAAATATGAGAACCCAGATGATCAGATTCTGAATATGTGTTGAATTACTCTGGCATGCGAAGAAAGTACCTAAGGTGAGAAATAGAAGAAATAAGACAGAAGATAGAAAGTTTTGCTTGTCTGCTTCTGAAAAATCTGCAAATCTCTTCTTTGAATCTTTATAAAACCTGCATGCAAAGTGGAAATAAAGTCTAGAATCGACTTTCTCTGAACAATTTGAACTCGTAGCTTCGAAGAACGCTGAAAACGGACACCTGAATCACCTTAAGCTTGCTGGTCGCTCAAAAGAATACAAGCTTCAGAGCAAAAGATGATGTAGTAATGGATGCCATTCTTGAAATATATAGAATTTCATCATAGAAAATTCGCACTAAATAAAGCATGCTTAAAAATGGCGCTTGGCTTCTCATTGGTCCTTATTATAGTTAACTGAAACTCGAACAAGCTCAATAAGTGATTATGCATTAGGGTTTGCCTTTCAAGTCTTCAGTTCAACTCAACCATGCGACTTTAGCTTCAGTTAACCATCTTATCAAGTTCGCCATCTTCAACCTTGCTTTGGATTCATCAAATTTAACCTAAGGCGTGCCCTTTTGAAAACTTTAGTTAACAATGTTGATTGCAAAGAGAAATTCGCCATCTTCATGCAATAAATATGCTAAAAATAGCTAGCCTTTTGGAACTTCAGTTAGCCTTCAAGAATGCGCCAACTTCATGTGCTTTAATCAAATATAATTTAAATATAGCAACCCTTTTAGAACTAAAGTTGCCATTCCCTTGAAAAGTGCGCCATCTTCACCAATTCATGCTTCACTTTTCAAACACTAAATATAGCGACCCTTTTGATGAGTGAAGTTAACAACTTCAAATTCGCCATACTTCACTAAAAATGCTTCATGCTTCACAAAATAATGCTTCATGCTTCAATTCGTCCCTTTTGAACTTCAGTTGACATTTGATGAAGCGCCATCTTCACTAAAATCTTCACAATTGCAACCAAAATCGCCATGCATGCAAACTTCAGTTGACATTCAGTAATAATCTTCAGTTAAGTCAACATGCAATCAAGTTAACTCAACATGCAAGGTAGTTAACTGAACATGCAAACTAGTTAACTCGACATGCAAACTGAAAGATCACTCCACATGCCAATATACGAACTGAAGATGACAACCCAGAAATCATTCAGTCTAACTGCAGTCAGAACACCAGTTAAGGCGTCCATTCAACTCACTTTCGAAAATTCAACTTTGAACTCTCAAGCGAATTCCAGACTTAGCCAAATTTCATGAAAACTTAAGCTAAAACCTCTGCCGGGACCTCTGTTCATCCTCGACCTGGTTGGTGACTTCTGGAGTTGGGTGACGGGTGCATTACAAAGCTTAGTAAAAGCGGTAAAGATATCGCGAGACTACATCGCCAGCCCGACATCACGAAGGCTCAAAATCCAAGCCCTTTTCAAAACTGGCTTTTTCGGACGCAGATCAAATTTTAAACTTCGCATTTTAGATACCCGAAAACGTCCTTCATAACTTAGTTTATCAACTTTAGGAATTTTGGATCACCGAGGTTCGCTGCGGAAGTGACTTAGTTAAATAGGTAGGCTATCCGCTAACAATCCTCAAAGTGGGAAACTCGGCTGCGGTGATAAAGACATCTTACGATCAGCGAAAGCGAACTATGGCGAGAGCGTAACGGACATTAGGCATCACGAAATCGCTTCGAAGAAGGCATTAAAAGGCACGAAAAGCAGAAGCCTTTCACAAAATGTGCTCTTTGCTTTTTCTTCGATATTTGGCCGTTGACCCCTATGTTTGACCTCGATTCGAGGCAACGGCAACTTCAATTCGCAGCGGATCGTGTGGCTTCCGAGCGAGCATTAGGATAAACATCTTGAGAGCATTGATCAAAAACCTACATCGGCACCTCAAAAAGATGAAGCGCCTTTACGAGAAAAACGTGCTTTTTCTCCGGTCGATGCTTGTTCTTGCTTTTAGCCTCGATTTTGTATTCTCCATTAACTTCCGAACAAAGCAGTCCCGTTTAGCCGAGCTTGATAGCTCCAGCGAAGCTGACATGATCTTAGAAACAGTCTGCTTTGGAGGTGACAAACCTAAAAAGCAGTCACGGGCCCCTAAAAGATAGGGCGCCTATTTCAGAATGTGCTCCCTTCTCCAGAGATAGAAAATTTTGATGTTTTTCGTTCAGATTTTCACTTTTCTTAAATCTCTTCAGTAACAGACTGACATAGTACTGACACCAACTCCATATTTGAAAACCCCAAAAACGACCATTTGACAACACTTTAACAAGATAAGACTCAATTAAGCAAAATGCCTTAGTGAAGCAAAAAAAAATTGGTTTTGGGTACAACACCACTGTCCCAACTTGTTTGAGCTGTACTAGCTCCCTAGAATGTAGCTCTAGATCCTTCTTATCAAATCGATCACTAAGCCTCTGTGTGAAATTCGAGTATGAAGTAATACTGGCATGCGCTAATGTGACCAACCTGTGGTACCACCATTTGCGGGCCTCTCCGTCTAAGTGCAAAGTAGCATACTTAATTGCTTTAGTTTCCATCATAGGGTTTAGTTGGAAATATGTATCCAGCTTCTGTACCCAAGCCCTAGCTAGGCACTTGTTAGAACCATCAAAGGAGGGTATAGAAAACTTCCCAATCCTCCCCTGAGGATCCCGATTCTGTGGACCCTTGTCGTTTCCCTCGGTCTATTCCTGTACTTAATGGTACAAAACTCCTATAAGGACATGGCTGCATGCAATTCAGTTTGGTACTCCCTCAAGTAATCACTAAATCCTTGACCTTGCTCTTGCTGCTCCTAGTTTCCAGCTTGCTGTCCTTCCAAGAAAATAGGCAAAAGAGGTCTAGGAGTCACTCTACTTACTGCCCTAGAGTTATTATGAGTAGGTACATGAGTGTTGTTCACCTCACCATGATTCCCATTTTACCATTAATACCGTTGTTACCATTTGATCGTCCATAACCATTGTTACCAGAATTGTGTTGATTCCCTTGATTGTCATAAATTGGGTGAGTAGCTGAACCAACTATTGTTGCCATCTGGCAAGGTCATTTAAAATTTGCATAGTTCAATGTTCTGGCAGTTCTTTCCTATTTCCTCTTCTGAATCAAAATTTACAACTCTATTTCTCCTGTATGTGATGTATTCCCTGATTTCCAAATTCATTAAAATACATGTACACTATTGAAAAACTCAATACTGTCCAAAAAATTCTGCTATCAAAATCATACACCAAAACCCACCAGCTGGCAAGATCACCAACTTTGATACCATTGTTATATCACCATGTAATTTTGTATGTAAATTATTTTCAATTTCACCCAATCGTTTACACAGGCATTTTGTCAAGCAGTTTCATGCTGCAACTCTAAAAAGCTTGTGTTGTAATTTCTCCAGAATGATATGATTTGTGTACAAGATTCATTTATGCACATCTCAAAATTTATCATATATAGGTAGTTACATTGCAAATGATTCAAAACATCAAATATAATACTGGGTTTCCAATGTGTTAGCAAATGAAATGGCTCAAGACAAATATACTCAAAATAAATGACTCTCGACATAGATATAGCACCAGTGAAAATTCGCTAACAACTCTGAAAAGACCACAATTGCATTTGTGGATTTTCTCTGAATTTTGTCGAGGTAGAACTCCCTCACAAGATTTTCAATGAATTTAATTAAGCTAATGGATGCGGGTATGCTTTTAACCAGAAAGCAAGAAAGGCAAATAGACGCTAGTTGATAAATATGAAACTAACACGAGAGCATAAATCACAATCATAAATGACCAACAGAAAGATTGAAAACCTATGACCATCCAATGAAAGAAATAAGATTAGATTGCAATAAATGAATACCATACAACTTATCTTACAAGGAAGACACAACTATATCGCACGCATAATGCAAAGATCAGCGTACTAAGCATATCATTAAATTCGTATAACACAGATTACTAACTATTACGATCTGAAATAAATGCTAAATCCCTCAATCCTTCTCGATAACACTGCCAGGACTGTATTTGGAGAACTCCCATCTCCTTCACTACTTTCAAATATATAGTAAAACCAATGCCATTGAACAGTTGCCAAAATCGTTACTAAATCGGTGGCCTTCTTGCTTCTCCATCGTTTCTTGGAAACTACTAAAATCAACCGGAATAATTAATCTTGGCAAAGGAATAGACATTGGGCAAGAAAAACGATCTTGATCTGTGATGTCCCCTGCCTAGTCAGTTCAGTTGGATATGTGGTTAGCCTATTATTTCGATCCTCATAGGCTGACAGATGTGTGTAGAGGATCATTTGAGGCAGTTACTCGATGTTCAGGAGCATCTTTCTCTCAGTTGATTCAGGTTGGGCCTTCGCAGAATCTTTCAGAGAGGTTTTTTAGTTACTTACTATTTATAGTAAGTCAGGCAGGCGGAAGTTGCTATTTTGGGTAGGGCACCTTGTTCAGCTGGTTAGCTCAGAGTTGACCCAGTTTGTCAGTTTGAGGCTCAGATGGAAAAATAACAGAGCATTTAATGATTATTAAATAATTGATATTTTGACTTTATGTTATAAAGTCACTTTATTAATATATTTAAATATTAATGATTAATGGCATATTATAAAGTATTTTTAATACTTTATAATAAAGTGAAATATTTATTATAATGAATAATTATTTATTCATTAAAGATGGGACGCCATTTATTTAATATTTTTCCTAAGTTAAGAAAAGGCGAATTTAATCATTTATTTAAATGATTATTAAAAAGGAAGCTTGGGTTGAATTTTTGAAAGGGTTATATATACACTGCCAGGACAAATCGAACTCTTATGTTATGATTATTCAATTTGTCTTATTCTCTCTGAGCATTGGAGTTTGCGAACCTAGGGTTTCAGCAGACAGTTGATTTTGGAGAACGTTCCCTCTTCAAGATCTGGCATACTGAGACTGTGAAATACCAGTTGAAGATTGTCAAACTTGGTGACTTCAAATAGAGGTTGCAGTTGTGCTTATTGGATCGATTCAGGAAGGATTTGCAGAGATTATTCATCAGTTAATGGTGGCGACCTATCAGAGATCATTTCACAGGGATCTAGCACTTCATACTTGAGGTCGTACCATATTTAATGCTGCTGGTTGGGGCCGTACTTTTTCTTCACAGGAGAATACGCCTTCATCTCTCAGCTTCTGCTCATTGGATCTTTAGCGCCTAGGTATTCCGGAGATCTGGCGTTGATTCTGGAGTCTATAGATTGCTCTGTTGTTTGGGCCGTACATTTATTACCTCTCTTCTGGCGACTGCAAGCAATAACTAGGTTCTTTAAATAATTCATTTGTTCACTTATTCTGTTCCGGAAAGCCTTGTAGTTTAATAACGATAATAAAATCATCTGCCGTTGATCTGGAAGCTATTTGATGCATCGTTATTTATTTAGGAATTTATTAGCATTTATTTCTCAAAATCGCAAATTTCCTATTGCTGCAAAAAACACAAAAAAATCACAAAAATCAGAAAACAAAACAAAAACCTCAGCATTTTGGCCAGTGATCGGGTTGAGAGACACCTAGTCTCCTACATGATCTCACCAACAGCTACCGAATGACCTTTCACACCACCAAATAATTAATGCAACATCAAAGGAATATCAAATGATAGCACGTGTATGTTGTTTGATGGGAAATTTTAATTTAAACCAGCTCAAATCAGCCATTAATTGGGATTGAGTTGCCATCTCATCAAACTTAGGAGAACGCACCAATGTCTAACCAATCTTCTATAAATTCAACCAATGTCGCCTTTCTTCATCAATTAGTAGCATCAAATATGGCGAGCTTTCAGAGTGACGGTAATTTTGCCAATGACTACATTGTCTTGGAAGAGATCGAATGCAGTCCGCTTTTTCGGCATATGTCAGATCAGCTGAAGGTCTTCACGATTCAGAGCAAGGTAGAAGAAGAAGTGCTTCGCAACATCTTGGGCGAAGCATTTTTGAGCCAAGCCCATGTTCACAACACCACCATGCTGGAGCGTTTCATATATACCATCATTAGGACTTCCGACCGCTATGACTGGGGTGTAAGAGCACTGGAGCGCCTGGTAAAGCTTGAATTCCACCATCGTGTCAATGTGGCAATCATCGGGCTCAGCCACTACCCTTGGAATGGATTGATAGCTAACGCCATCTGCATAGCATTGGTCCTTCAGGATGAGACACTGGAGGAAGCTGTGGCTCTTTTGCGTGCAGGAATTGTAAGAAACGATATGGGACTTTTCGCGCAATTCCTTCAGTCGCATGCGAACTTGCTGTCACCAGCTCAAGTCGAACGCCTCCAGACTATTATTGAGGGCATTTGAGTCTTGATGTTTTCCCTGTGTGCTTGAATGAAAGTGTCTCTTTTTGTCTTTTGCCCATGATATGAACTTTTGTGGTCGAATTAGACAATTTTGTAGTGCCAATGCAATGTAAAAACATTTATATATAAATAAAATATTTCTTTTGATATCTCTGTGTTTTCATATGCATGGCTTTATTTGTTTCTATTCATATCGTATATGAAAATGCTGGTTTCTTTTCTGCATAATGCACTGGTTATGTGAATTAAACTTGCTGCTATTCCATTAATCATTGAAAAGATTCCGGGCGAAAAAATGGGTAGTTTGTGTAACTTAGTAAAACACCACCTAGGTTTCAGATAGTTTAAAGAATATTGCCTACAAGCATAACTTGCGGGGGAAGCTATCGGGTAAGTTTTGACACATGACAACTCATCCCCAGGTTACCTGCTCACGCACATACACCTTTTCCAAGAAAGGGCCAGGTTTGAACAAAGTTATAAAACACCACCCAACAAAAGTGGTAACAATACAAGCGGTAAAATCGGGGGTTAGAAGAACCTAAGAAAACCCCGCCTTAGTTCAAGGGATACAACAAAACGCCTCCCAAACACGGGTTTAAGTAAAATGAGTAAGGAAAAAGATAAGACAGTTTTAAAAAGAAAAGGGGATGGTCACGTTTATGAGTAACACAATGAGTATAGATATTCAATATATAATAACAACAGTGAATATTAATAATTGAACTTGTAGTTCCAGAATTACAAAGAATAGATTGATTTAAATAATTCTTGACCTAATAAATGTCAAAGTATCCCACAAAAATAATTTCTAATGCATGTCCCAACGATAGTTGAATCCTTTGCCAATGTCCTCGACTTCCCTTATGAATGCGTGGCTTCCTTAGATGATCGCATGGCCTTGAGAGGACTACGGCGACTCAAATAAAGGAATAATTTGTTGGCTTGAAGCTCAATAACTTGATGATTTATCTCGACTCCCTTTGACTGGTTGACTACCACAAGCATCCACATCAGCCTCCAAATAAACTCCTAAGTCTGGCGCCAATGTTAAGAGATATTAGTGCTGCAACTAGCATTCATGTTATCGGCATCTTGAAGTTTGAAATGAGCTGCAATATGAATAAATAACTTGCGGCTCTCTTAGAATGAGAAATGATCAGTTCTTAGATTTGCATTTGAGAGGGCTGCGATATGCACTAAGCCTTGGCATGGGAATATAGGGATAACCCTTCCAAAGAGAAATGATACGGTTAATAGCATCCATTGGAAATATACAAACTTGCTATTGAAGATATAAGATAATGTCCCTAAAAACACTTCCGAATAGAGTCGAATATCTATCACATAAATTTGTCTCTGAAAGAGGCTTCACAAATTTTGACGACTCCGCCTATAGTATTTTCCATTAAGATCTGAACCTTCAATCCACATTGGCTACTATAGAATAGTTTCATCACCGAACCCAGTTACCCATAGGATTTCCGTCCTAGAGTTTCGAACTTAGAGAAAATTCCATAGTTCCATAGAGTTTTTTGATAGGGGGACATGGGGACGGGTTTCAGGGATGGGGTACCAAGGGCCTAAGTTTGGGGACGGTGGGGGGACAGTTGTAGGGTGGCGGCAGGGCGCTGAAATACATGTAGTACTTGAAAAAATAGCTATAAAAAGATGTATAAGTATAAGAATTTTACATCTTGGAGACAACTAGGAGTCCCTTGGATGTCTCGAGGACACCCCAACATCCTCAAAGTCCTAGCGGCGTCTTGGAGACGGCGACGTTGGTGGTGGGATGGTGGTGTTGGTGGTGGGCTAATGGGGGGATGCCCCCCCAAGTCCCCAAGTCTCCGAGATAGGGACGTCTAGGAAATGTGGGGTTTTTTGGGGGGACACGCCCTTGTGGAACATTGGAAAATTCTCCAAAATCACCAGTAAGTTAATATTTTCAAGAATCATGCAAATGAACTCACTTTTTCCTTTGTGTGCAATTTAGCCTTGACTTTTCAAATTCCCACTTTTTAATATTTAATTAAACCTGGGAATAATAATAAAGTGACCATTTTAATATCCCACAAATATTCACCGAGTCACTTTAGTTACTTTATTAATTTAATTAAATAACATTATCCTTATGATATACCGGGACGAATGTAAAGAACCGGACGAATTTTTTCAATTTTTTCAAGAACACATCAACCAAGAAGCACTCGTTAAGGTTAGCACAAACCCAAACCAGCAGTTTGCAAGTAACTCTTTGCCAAGAATACGCACTCAATCTCCAGATGAGAATGATGCTGTCATATGGCAAGAGGGTCGTCAGTATCAACTGGAAAGAAGTATAGTGCTGAAAGTAAGCTCAACGCCTAGAATGTGCTTTCCAACCCAAGGTGGGAATGGAGCTACCATAAGGCGGAGATACTAAGAAAGGAAATTACAAATCAAATGATAATGCTAAAAGTAACTCAATGCCTAGAATGTGCTTTCCATCCCAAGGTGGAAATGGAGCTACCATAAGGCGGAGATACCAAGGAATTACAATGCAACTCAGAATGTAAATAGGCGGCAAGCCAGCCTCTTCCACTTATTCAGCGGGAAATACAATAAAGTAAGAGAAAGATAGAGAGGAGAATTGCTGATAGTACTACTAATCAGCTTACAATATGTTAGAATGCTTGCCAAAGCCCAGTAATCCAAGTTCTTCAATGCTGCAATAATTTGTAAGACTTCCTCAATGCTTGACAAACCTCTCTTGACTCAAACTCCTCACAAATCTGCATTTATCTATGACTGATATAACAGACCAGCAACTGAAATGAAGCAATCAGCAACCCTAGAATTCACCAAAATACTCACAACTCACTCAATACTTGCCGGAATGACATGAGACTTGATGCAAACGAAAGCTATAATGATGGCAATGAAGACTGGACAAAGAAACAGCTAACAAAGTGAAGTATTTTTTTTTCTAAACATTTGCCAGGCAGACCAGAATGGTACGGCCAAGAGAGAGGCGATTTTGCTTTTAAAAATCCAAATCAGCATTAAAAAATCTACAACTTTGCAAGAATGGTCGCCCCACATAGAGAAAAGGATTTATGCAATGCCCAGAACAATAATATTTTTATTTCATGAGATATGAGCAATTCTTACAATCAGCTATGATATTCAACAACTCCAAAATGAGACAGAAAATGCAAACTAGAACTCCAAAATGCAAGATACTCAACTGAAAATGCAAGACAAACCTATTACAAACTATCTCTCAACTAGTTGCTATCTTTCAAGCAAGAAGATGAGCCAACCTAGGAGGCATTCATTCCTCGAAGCAGTCCCAACACCATTTCGGCAGCATAACAATATTCAAGTAAGAAGATTCCAAAATGAAGAGAAGAGGTCTCCTTTTATAGACTCAGCAAGGAATCTCCAGAAGCTTCTAGAAGTGGCGCCCTAATTTTCAAATTTGAAATAACCTTATTTCCCTCTAGGAATGGCGTCCCCTTCATCAAAGCAATATTTGACTTTTTTATTAAATTAAAATTATCTTCTCCTCAAAAGTTGGCGTCCCATTTCTCCAAGCATAATTTTGGCCTTTAGAAAATATTAAAATAACCTCCTGATGAGGCATTCACCTATGAAGTCCCCCATTTTAAAACAACTTCAAGTTATATTGCTAGGCCAAGGGGTTAATGTGAAAATATAACATTATTTAAATCAAAATAACTTATCTCTCCAAAAATGCATCAAAAGGCCAAAAATCAACAACACCAAGTAAACTGCCCGAAGAGGAAAGCCTGCTGAATTGAAGCCAACTGGACTGTTGCCAAAAATAGAATTTACTAAAAATAGTAAATTCGGAAAGTCGCTCAGATCAAATTGCATGCGAAACCATTGCGAAGCTTTTTGAAAACCCAGAAAGAATCCGCCATCCAAAATCCCAAACTCCAAGATGTAGCCGTCATAACTTACTAAAAATAGTAAGTTCGGAAAGGTTGTCTGACGTAGTTGCATGTCATACCTCTGCGAAGCCCTCCGAAAACCTAGAAGGAATCCAGGATCCAAACAGCCAAACTCCAACAAGCAAAACCCTGAATCTTGAAGAGAACCCACCAAACAATCGGAAACCCTAATTCTGCCTCTGACTAGTCGACAACACCTCGGGGATAGGCCATCAATCACTGAGAAGTGCATTGCTAAAAATGGGGACATTACAACGAATAACATTAATTAATTAAATTAAATATTCCCTTTTACTTCGTAGTTAGCCCACGGGAATAATTAGGCTAATTAACCTCTTCCTGGCTCACGCCTCGAAAGGGGACAGCATATTTATGGATGTTTTGGATAAGTAGGTTTGGTTTTTGTGCTATCATAAGTAGGTTATATTTACATATTGTTTGTGTAGTGTAGCAGTTGCTTTTTCATGCCCTTTGTTGTGTGTATTTTGCATTCCTTTTAATGTGAAATCTTTTCAAAAGGTCATCTCTTGTTAGTTGAGTGGTTTACCATTGCTTACACCTTTATTTCTCTATTGAGTGCTCTTTCAATGGTTGAGGTCTAACATCAAACAAACAACTAAAGCTGCTGATGTTAGTTGAGGTTTTCTCTCCCTCGACCTAAATAATATTGGGCCATTTGTGACTTTGAGAAACAGAGAGCCATCAAGGAGGGAACAAGTGTAAGTGCTCTTAAGGCCTCATTGTATGTTGCTGTGTAGTTAGTAAGCCTATGGGACATAGGATATCTCCCTTCTCACTAATACTTTTCTAGTCTATGAGTTGGTCAAGGAGTGTATTTTGTTTTGAATATTTGTGTAATTCTTATCTAAAAAATGTCTTCACAAGGACATTGTGGCAATTGATTTAGGATGATTCTTAACAGTTTTAAAGTGGTATATTGTTTGGAGTATCAATGATCAATGATACAATTTCATTATAAGAAAATTTTGAACTTTTTTAGAGTGTTTCATCTGATGATATATATATATATACACGTCAGTGTATCTCCTGCTCCTTTTAGAGTTTTGGATTTCAGTTTTCCCACTGCATTAAACTTTGTTAACATCTTATCCCTTTAGGACCTTAATCGATTGCATTGCAATTATGTTCAAGATACAATATTGTATTGGACTTAAGGAGAGAAGTTTATGAGCATTGATTTATACTAAATTAAATGAAAGGCACAATAAAAACATCTAATAATATTTACAAAATATTTTGTTTCGAGTATAATATGCTTAATAAGTGTTCTCTTATGCAGTTTTCCAAATAAAGTTCCTCCCAGCTAGTATTGCAGCTTTTCTAGATTGATGTGTCTTTTCCAATGTGTAGGTTGATGTTGTTCATGATATAGATACAGCAGATAAGCCTGTGTGTGCTGCAAACATGTTCACTAAAGGTAATACATTGCATAAGCATTTGAAAGGAGGTGAACTGGATTTGCGAAAGGAAAAGGATATTGTTGCTGTTGAAAGGGATGATAAAGGAACTTCAAAGTTCTCCTTTGAAAATTTACCACATACAGAATCTGATTCAGCAGGAAATAACTACTTCAAAATTCAAAATGGGCAAGGTGACAGTCAACATGCACCAGATTTAAAACAAGTTGACTCAGAGTTGGCAGCAGGTGATGAATGTGATGATGTTTTGGGCATCCCTCCAGAGGCGCTACTTTTTGAAGTAAGATATCTTGAACTAGAGTTCAATTTCAGTTATCTTTAAATGAATCATGTTTTAAAACATGCTATAATTCATTAAGGCTTCAAAAGTTTGGCACAGCGAGATCTAACATTTTTTTATCTTCAAAGGGTATGCACATTTTTTGCGTTTTACTTTTGTAAGGTGTTCTGGATGTCAATAGAATGCATTTTGAAATGTTTATTTCTTTTATTTGTGGCTCCAATTCAAAAAGATTACATATTCAACTGTAAGTGTGTATATCATGAATCATGCAAAATACAGCAACCAAGGTAGATAGCATAAATGTTTCCAGTAGAGATCATATAGCTATGAGTAAAGCACATCAACTCCAGTGAAAATAATTTATTATCGGATTGCCTTATATGCATACAAGGAATACAAGAACAAATTGCTAGCCTAGTTTCTGACTTTATGCTATTTAAAATTAATAATATTAGCATGCAAGGGAATCAGGTGGCCAACTATCCAACCAAGCAAGGAGCGACTCATATGACTATTAAATAAGGAGATCTATATTTGAACAAAAAAATAATTTTAACATACCTCCAAAAACTGAATTCCTTGACATAAGGCAAAGCTTTTCAAATCCTTCTAAATGTTATGACATAATGGGTATTCATCACGCTCACAAGGTATTTATTTGTATTTTCAAAATAGTAAACCTATAGGCAGCAGTATCTTTTCTTTTCCCACTGCTTAATTATTTTATTTTTGTCCATATTATTTTGAAGTTGATGACATACTTGCAACAATTCCACTTGGTGACCAAGTATAATAAGGGGCACAACAACAAGGCTGCAAATTGCCTTAGTTGATTATTGGTCCATGCACTTGCCACCGTTCTAGAATTATGCAATCAAAACTTTTTTGACTTGGGATCATTGTGCATAGTAGACAAAGGTTTGATGTAGCCATTCTCGTTCTTTCACAAGGTACACCTATTGGTTGACTTTTAGGTGTCCAATGGGCTTTCTACAAGCTTATACATCTTTGTGTTCTTTAGGCAAACCCTGACAATGCTTGATTTGGGAAGCATATTATTCCAAAATGCTAGATCACTTGAAAATCGAAATGCTTGTTGCAGTTCAACAACAATTCTACTAGCCTCACATGAATCAACATTGAGTGTCACATTGAATCCTACATCCCTTGTTGCATTGCCAAACCCACAAACAAGACGTTAGGGCTTTACACTCCTCTAGTAGTACCTCAATGCCCTTGGGAGTCAATCAACATGGATTTTCTCGGTAGTCTCCAAACCACCAAGTGCATGCCTACAACAAAGCACTACCCAATTCTATGGAGCATAGCCTTTTCAAAACACGTCTTAGGTTCCAACCGGTGATGCCTCTTGACATCTACCATGCACCATCAACCTCCAAGATGCACACATAGGAATGGGAAGTCAATAAAGCACAACACTTTATTTGATGCATCCAAGACCTTCATCAATCCGTCAAACAAATTCTTTTGCACCAATGCCCAACACGTGCTACACACCTTTTAGGTTGGCAACAATGTTTGGCTGCATCTTTAAAGATAATGTTTTACTGGTCTTTGCGAGAAGATTAAACCACTATTATACCATTTTGTGCACAATTGGTGAGAATGCCTTTGTCCTTGAGAATCTTCAACATGGAGCTACTCAAACCATACGTCTCTCTACTTTTGAATCCAAAGCAATCTCAACATCTGACAAACCTAGATCCATGTCAATACAATTGTGAGAGATGCAATCATTGGTACCGTGATGACCCATAATAGCTTAGGCACTCACCAACTATTTTGAACAGTCACGATTAGGCAATATGTTGATTAGGCCAAGTGGTATGACTTGGACCAGCTATGTGCACAATTTCCTTAACTTAGGACAAATGCAATGGAGACCATTGCTTCTCAAGAAGGTGCAAATGGTGAGCATAGGCACATGCACAACCTCAGTATGTTACATTCACATAGCTTGCACACTTGTCTCTACTCAACACATGCTACATATGCATCACTGTTTTGTATAGTGCATCTTCACGCACTACTCCAAGCACAATTCTCATGCATCTTTGTGCAACACCACTTGCCTACATAATGCAGCCTTGCACATAGGTGCATATGCTTTCACCCGATTTGATCGATTCAATTCCATGCACATTTGACAGCTGCTCATGCACCACATAATCATGCCAAATAACTAGCAAGATACATATTCAACAACTAGTGATATTTTTTCTTGTGCTACAATTGGCACCATATGGGTTTGATGCCTAATACACTCAAATCCTCATATAATGCAAACTGTAGTTACAAGACTTGGACTTGACAAGCTAATTTTTGACTCAGATTCAAACTTGGCAAATTGGAAAAACTATGATAAATAAAGATTTAAAAGGATTTAGAGCTTTTATCATAAACCCTTCCATATATAAACTTTAAAGACACAATAAACTAATCAAATGGAACCTAATTTGATCACATATTCAAGTATGCATTGACTACATGAGTAGTTGAAGGAAACAATAATTTTAAATATATACATATTGTCAACTATATAAACAACACATGGATTAGGAAGTACAACCACCTAAGAAATAAACAAGTAGATTCAACAAGGTCCTATTCCTTTTATTTGTCTAATCATCAATTATGATTGTGCAACTCTTCCTCCATATCTCACATTGCTTCTCAATTTTGGCTTTTACATTGACCACCTTTTGAGTCAACGTGGAGGTCTTTAACTCCTCATCATTAGGGGTTTTTAGTGCGAACTTACAAATAGTAAGGGCATCTACTATAGTTTGTCATTAAGAAGACCCAAAGCAAATAAATAAAGAAAATAAGTACTATAAAATTTAGAGTTTAAATTCTACAAACCTTGATACTTAAAAATTCAAGATGCAAGGAAATGGAACAAAATATTTAGAAACTTACATGTTTGGAATAGAATAGAACAATTAAACAAAAAGTCTTTGATTGCACTCCTTGTTGCATCATGTTTCTCCTTGATCCAATCCATGCTTTCAAGTGATGGTTGGGTGTTTGGAGTGGTGCACGGTACAATACATGAATCTAATTTGAATCTACAAACTCTAGGCCCAACACTAGCATTGCTGCAATCACTGCCACTACCACTAGTGGTCAAAATTTAGGGAATGGAGGAATTGAAGAAGAGTCTCAATGAATGTCTTACATCTCCTTTCTTGGCCTCTTTTATGGTTTCTTTTGTTGGTTAGAGGTTTCTAATTTATATTAAGAGGCACAACTTGGCACAAAAAGATATCTTGGCCTGGTGTTTGTTTCAGATGAAATTTCAATCAATCATTTAATGTTTTCCTCTACTAATCTATGTTTTGCAATGCTTGGAAACCAACCCCTCAAACTTTTTTAACTAGGGATGACATTAGAACAATCTATAAATCTGAAGTACACTTCAATAACAAATAAATGAAAAATAAATTAATATTTAAGGTTTTTAGATAATTGAATTTAAAAAAATAGAAAATAGTAAAAAGACTTAGGTTTTGCAACTAAAAATAGATAAATTTTTTAAAAAACAACTAGGGTTTGTTGATAAATAGAGATAAAGAGCAGCCAAGGCTTGATCCATGAATCTAAAATGAAAAAGAAAAGGAAATATAAAAGATAAATAAAATTTAGAAAACAACAAAAAGTCTTGAAATAGGAAAATGCCTCTTTAAATTTGCTTCAACTTGACAATATGCTGGTTCAAATCAATGGTGGGCTCTTCCAAATGTACCATAGGTTCCTTTAGATCCCTTAAGGGCTACTTCAAACCTGCTGAAGGTTTATTCAATCAATGTTTGCTGCTCAAGTTATTAGTTTTTGCTTCAATGGCACATGACTTTAGCTCCAAAACTCTTGTTTGTCTACCTTTGTGCTTGCAAATAAAATGAATGTGTTTTTTGTTAATGTTTAAGCAGCTTCGATGAAACTTCCAGCGATATTCCTTGAAGAAATTAGATTATAGCTAAAAGCTATCTAATTTATAGAGATCTCAAAAGGCACGAAGTCATTTCGATTTACTAATGAAGTCAAACATTAAACAAATATTATTTATTTTTCAAGAGGTGCGATTTATTTAAATCAGACGTCTTCTTTTATTGGCGCGATTTTTTAAGAGGAGACAACTTTGCATGAGGCCGACATTGTATATTGAAAGGTCACATCCTTTGGATTGATTCTTTCGACATCTATATAAGGAGATCTAAAGTATTCATATCATATCGATTATTAAGCAAGTTCGAATTATTTCTTCTTTGAAGTGCGAATTCTTTCAAGTGCAGATTGCGAATTTCTCTAAGTGCAGATTCAGTTTACTAGGAAGAGCAGATTTCTCTAAGTGCAGATTCAGTTTACTAGGAAGAGCAGAATATATTCTGTTATTGCATCTAGAGTTGATGCTGGTTATTGGCCTTGTATTGGCCTCATTGTAAAGAGAATTACTGCCATTACTTTATATATAAAAGAGAGATCTTTGTTGCTGGGTTTTTCTCCCTCAAGAGGAGGGTTTTCCCAGGGTATATGCTGTGTTTCTGTGTCTGATTTTTGATTTAATTTTCTGTGCACTTATCTGATCATAAAAACAACATTTTTAGGGTCTTAGGTTTTACCACTTTTACTTAATTAACAC
Organism: Sequoia sempervirens; assembly: GCA_007258455.2. Lineage (NCBI taxonomy): Eukaryota > Viridiplantae > Streptophyta > Pinopsida > Cupressales > Cupressaceae > Sequoia > Sequoia sempervirens. Next base: position 31,369 of record VDFB02053073.1, read on the forward strand.
TTTACAACAAGGTGTTCGAGTCTTACTAATGGGACTCACTAGTTACCCAATATCTGTGTCTTTGGGGTTTGGTTCGTCCTACACCCTTAGTACTCAGAAAGTTTAGGTGAATATTGTAACTTTGATGCACACCATATGTGCACGACACTTGTCAACATATTGTCTATGATGAGCACATGCTTATATTGAGAGGGGTGGGGGTGAATCAGTGTAACCAAAATTTTCCCAATTTAAAACTTAAGAAACAGCAATAACAAACATGCAAGATCTAACAATTAAAAACACAATAAGAACACCAAGTTTACGTGGAAACCATTGCGGGAGAAAACCTCAGCAAAATAATGCTATATATAAAAATTCTTACAAATTTTGTAGGCACCAACCTATAGGAGATACCAATCCCCTCTTATTCAATTTGTGAGCACCAACCCACTGGAGACACCAATCCCTGCAACGGAGCATCAACTCAGTAAGATATACCAATCTCTTGTTAAGGCACCAACCTTCTATGCAATAGAATTACTATCTTCTTGTGAATGTCTTCTTCAATGAATGATGAAGAATTTCATTTAACTCAGCAAGTTCCTCTCTTCAAAACTAAACTTCTATTCTTCTCTATAGATCTGCCATAAATCCTTCACACAATCTGCCTTGAATTATCTTCTATAATCCTCTCCTTTAAATCTGCTTGTTCTTGTATATTTCATCTTTTTATTCCGACACATTCTTCTTTCTTCATCCCTCAAATGTCATTTATATCTTCATATTTGAATGAGGAGACACATCTCTTTGAAAGATGATATCCTTTTGAAAGGACATGTCTCCTTGTTAGGAGATGATCACTGCCTTTTTTTATTCAATGAAGCACTGCCTTCCTTTCAGTTATTTACTGCTTATATGAATATTAATCGCTGCCCCAATTACTTTATATGAATCGCTGCATTTTTCTCTATCATATTCGTTGCACTTAAACACATCTTTTTATATATAATTTTGGGCATTAAATTATGTCTGGTCGGCCCAGCAAAAATAAATTTTATTTTATTTAAACATTTCTAAAGTTGGCACCATACTAGGCTGGTCAGCCATAACATAAAGATATTTTATTTATTTTCAACTTATAAAGATTTTAATTCTGTTATCACTTATCTGAGGTTAAATCTGCCCTTGTGATTTTTCATTTCTTTGATCACCAAATGCTTCTTGTCATTGATCTTCACCATCAAACTTCTAATTTTCCTTTGACATCAATGAAAAAAATTCTAACAGTCTAGGGCCTAGTTGATGACCAATTGTTAGAAAGCTTGTCCTATATAAGGTAAGTTAGAGAAGTTCCAACCAACAACATTGTTGCATACATATCATTGTACATTACTTCTTTCGTGCAATACAATTACATTGCAAAGTCTTGCGTTTATATCAAATGCGCATTTGAATACTAGTCTAGGGTTTCATATGGACATTTGACAAATCTTGTAGGTTACAAGTTAATTTGCAGATTTTCCCTCTAATCTACCTAGGGAATTGGATCATCTTCTTATGTTACTAGACTTATTTTATCATTGATATACTGATTTAGCTTAGGTTGGCTTGATTTTGCTCATATTATGTTGCATATATTGCTAGCTAAGTTAATGGTTTCGGTTTTGATTTTTGGCAATTCACTAACTTTTTCTCTAGGTTTAGTATAGCTAGGTTACACACACACACACGCGCGCGCGCGCGCGCGCGTGCGCATATATTCCTAAAAGGCTAAATCATTCAACAAATTTAGATTTTAAACTGTAAATCATTTAATAAATTAATTATAATAGTTTGCAGATTATGTACATGCATTATTTATTTTGAATTCTACATCATAAATATTGGTTTATTAAAATTTCAAGAAACACAAAAGCAACAAGAATGAAATCACAAACAGCAATTCTGCCTCTAATTTGAGTAGCAATGCTAAGAATTGCTAACATCTCTTAATCATCGATAGAGAAATTTCTTTCTACCTCCTTGAGCTTCCTACTTTGAAATGCTATGGGGTGTCTATTTTGCATTAGCACTGCTCCAATCCCCTCTCCTGAAGCATCATATTCTAAAACAAAAGAAAGTGAGAAACCTGGAATAGCCAAACCGGACATGAACTCATTACCTCCTTGAGCTTGTCAAAAGCTCTCTATGTTGAAAGACTCCAAGAGAAAGCTCCTTTCTTCGTCAAATCCGTTAATGGGGCTGCAAGTTGTGAGAAACCTGTTACAAACCTCCGATAGTAGCTGCATAGTCCCACAAAACCCCTCAAATGTGTCAAATTCCTTGGTATAGGCCAGTCTTGTATTGCCTTGATTTTTTCCTCATCCACACTAATCCCTTGGGCACTAATTTTGAACCACAAATATAATATTTCAGTCAAACCAAACTCACATTTGAATGCCTTGGCATAGAATGAATGTTGTTCAAGTATGCCAAGCGCTTCATCTATGTACCTCAAGTGATCCTCCCATGTTTTATTGAAAATCAAGATGTCATCAAAGAAGACCAACACAAATTTGCTCAATTTCAAAATGAATATCTGATTCATACATGACTAGAATGTGGCAGGTGCATTGGTCAACCTGAATGGCATGACCAAGAACTCGTAGTGCCCATAGTGACATTTGAAAGTTGCCTTGTGCACATCTTCATCTTGAACCTGTATTTGATGATACATCGATCGTGTTGATGTTGTACCTTCGGGCTACATACTTCCACCTTGTTTGTTGAACAATAAATTTCATATAGCCTAACGGCTATTCATTTATTGTATTTATTAAAGTGAAGACGCGCTTCACTTGACAAAATATTATCTTTCATTTGGGCCGACTCTCCTTGTAATTCGCACCATTATTTGTAAATACATTTCATATTGTGGCTGACCTTGTTCATAAAGAGGTGCGACCTCTTCCTCACTTTGTATATATATGAGTTCACTTCATTCCATCAAGGCATCGATTTACATTCATTCCATTCCTTCTATCACAAGTGCGAATTCATAGAGAAGTGCAAATTCTTGGAGAAGTGCGAACTGTTCAAGAGCAGATCGAAGCTTATAAGGAGGCTGATATATCATCATCAAAAGAGTTGTATCATATTCTAGAGATTGCATCACATTGGTGTTGTTTGGCCTCATTATCAGCCTCATTGTAAAGGAGATTATTGTTTTGTATTCAATATATAAGTGATATATTGTTGCTGGGTTTTTCTCCCTCAAGTGGAGGGTTTTCCCAGGGTATATGTTGTGTGAAATTGTGTGAAATTGTTTTAAATCTGCTTATTTAATTTCTGATCCTAAATCTAACAGATCGTAAGTCGATTTTAGAGAAGTATCTCACACCATGAAGCTTGTCTATCAACTCATCGATCTTGGGTATGGGGTAGCAGTTCTTGATTGTCTTTTTGTTGAGGGATCTATAATCAATGGACATCCTCATAGTGTCGTCTTTCTTCTTGACCAACACAACAGAAGAGGCAAATGGGTTGGAGCTTGGTCGGATGTGTCCCATGCCCAATAGCTCCTTAATGGCCTTCTCAATCTCCTCCTTGTATCTCCTGGGATGACGATAAGGCATAGTGATGATTGGATTTGCTCCTTCCTCTAACTCAATCACATGCTGGAAACTTGTATCTGGTGTTAACCTTGGAGGAATTTCATTGAACACCTTAATCACTTATCTAGGATGGATTGGATGTTGATGTGGTAAGATTTTCCTTCCTTAGGTGGACTAGTGTTGGTAATCAAACCCTCAACTGCCCAAGCCACTTTGTCCCTATGAAAAGATCTCTCCGTCCTCTTAGCTTAAACCACCATGGGACCTCCATTGGATAAGCCTCGAAGAATGACCTTTCCATTAGACTTGAACTACAGCTCCATGCTTTGATAGTTTTTGTGTGTATTCTCCAAGCGAGTGCAACCATTGCACTCCCAAAATCAATTTTGTCTCACCAATGCCAATCATGTAGAAGTCATCTCGCATCTTGTGTCCTAGAATCAAGTCCAATTGTTGTATCCTTTGGTTGCATGGAATAGTGTACCCATCTGCCACTGTGACATTAAATCCTTCTAACCCTTGTGTCTTCAAACCTAATTTAGCCACCAAACCTTCATCAATGAAATTGTGAGTTACCCCACTGTTAATCAAAACGGGTCACCTTTGTCCTTGCAAGACTGGACTTTGATGCGGAAAGAGTGATATCTAGGTGCTCTTGAAAGGGCTGCAAATGTACCCCCTGGATGCTCTCCTCCTTGGTCCTCATGCTCTACCTCATCCACCCCAATCTTTGGATCTGTTTCTTTTGCCTTAGACTCCTCATCAGAAACTACCTCTATATAGTGTATTTGCCCCTTCCCTAAACACCTATGACTTGGTTGCCATGACTCTCTGCATGTGAAACATAGCTTTTTCCTACGAAGTTCATTTTTGGACACCTCACTTTGGTTTGGTTTGGGGTGTGAAACCTTTGGTGGAGGGATGCTCTTTTGAGGAGGTCTATTTTGTAGAAATAGGAGTGCCTTCTTTGAGTAGAATCTATCCTTAGGCACCAAATCTTCCAAATTTAGAGTTCTCCTAATGGCATCTTACAAAGAAATCGGATCAAATGCCCTTACCAATCCTTTGAGGGGTTTGGATAGGCCTTCTACAAAAAGATCTATGAGCTTCCTTTCTGTCACATCAGGAACCATCACCGAAAGCCTCTGAAATTCTCCTTCATAGTCTTCCACTTTTCCCTCTTGCTTCAGCTGTGCTAACTCTTTGAAATGAATCTTTGGATCCTTCTATCAAACCTCTCTTTCAATCTCTGGCTGAAATCTTCTAAGGTAGTGATTGAGTCATGCCCTTGGGTCACCATGCCATGATACCACCATTCGTGGGGCACTCCTTCAAGATGCAAGGTGGTAAACTTGATGGCTTCTTCTTCAAACATTGGATTCAAGGAGAAGTAGGAGTCCAATTTCTGCAACCAAGCCCTTGCTGAACAATTGTCGGATCCATCAAAGGTGGGAAAGGTGATCTTCCCTAAGCAGTGTTGAATGTCCTTTCGGGGCTGCTACTCATACCTTCTCCTCCTATGCCCGTTCCTTGTCTTCATCTCATAGTATTTTGTAAAGGACATGTCTCTTCCTATGGCATTGCTGAAGGCATTGTATTCATCATGAAGTCTTGTCATTTCTTGGTTGGGTGGCTCTTCTTCCTTGGGTTCTGCCCCTTCCTTTTCTAGAAATTTGGCTCTAAAGGTTCTTGGATTTGGATTAGTTGAGCCCCTCTCACCAACAGAGCTGCTTCCTTCGATTCCATTTTGAATAGTTCTACCAACACTCAGTTGCTAGTCCTGTCCCCTTAGAAGTTGGACTATCTCCACCATAGTATCCCTCATATTGGTTTGAAACTCCTTGCTTTGCTTTGAAATTCCCGAGAATTGTCATCATCCCTGTCACCCATGGCTGCCTCTTTCTTATTCTCTCTTTGTTGATATCTCAATTCTTTGTCACCCAAGCTCATGAATTTGCATTACACACACAGGCTGGCAGGACACAACTTGGCTCTGATACCAATGTAATGGCCTAGGGTATGATAGAGATTGCCAAGGAAAACAATTTACCCTAGTGCAGTCACTCTAATTAGACAATGCAAAATTTGAACACAGATCTTAACTTATAATAATACTCTCAGAAATGATGCAGACAACTGACCTGTTTCCTAAAAATAGGATTGAAGCAAGTATAATTGAACAACAATAATAAATTTAATTAGCAGTTTAGTGATTGATCAGGCTAGGCTTTTCAATGATAGAGCAACAATAGAAATACATAGTTTACTTAGAATCAGACCTGACTGGTTATGCCAAAAATTGCTGTCATAAGAATAGCCCTGACAAGCAGCTTACAACCCAATTGAGTTCTTACACGAATTTGAAATTACAACTTAATTTTTGGATCTCAGGACTGCACTAAGGCAAATTGTAGCTGATTAGCGCTCAGATGCAATACTAAGGTTTGATGGAGTCTTGCACCTAGAGTCCTATCTGCTAATGTCTTCCTTCCAAGCTGCCCAATGGCTTGAGGCGTGAAACCCTCAGGGAAAATCGTCCTTCTATCTAGAGCTTCTGAAGTGGATTGGCCCTAATTGGTTCGAAGCTTTGAGGGTTATATTTGTTATATGTCGACAAAATATTCTGAAGTGGATTGGTTCAAAGCTTTGGGGGTCAGGGAAAACTCGAACTCGAATTGCAAGAACAAGCAAATGAACTAGCAGGTCGTAGATCAAATCACCCCTTAGCAAAAAGAATATCAGAGAGAATGAAGCCCTCAATGCCCCCATTTAATTTGAATGTTGTGGTAGAGAGCCATCCATTTTTGGCCAGTCTTGAAAGTGAAGAGTCCACTACCAACAAAAGTTCAAAGGGACATTTGAAAATTGCATTTCAAAATGAGACTTGAGACATTGCTGATCAACATATATCAAGATGTATTTATGCGAATGGGTTGGCTTTCAATATTGACAAGAAAAGGTTAAAAAAATAATGAGGCTCCAAAAGGGTACAAGGGCTTGGGTTATGAAAAGGTGCATGGCACCTTTGGGAAAAGATGTCAAACTCGTAGAGGATTCATTGAAGGCCATAAGGGATTCATGGGTTGGGATAGGGGTGTTCATTGTTTTCAATGGATGGAAAGATGCTAAAAGTTGGTGGGCCTTGATGCATGTCATAGTAGTGTCCTTTAAAAGGACAATGTTTTTGAGAGTCGTAGATTGTGAGGGGCAGGTGAAAGATGGCTAATTTTTTATTGATATTCTCATTGCAGCCATTAATGAAGTGGGACCCTATAATTTTGTTCAAGTCATAATAGACAAGTCAAAGAATTCTAGAGTTGTTGGTTGAGAAATGCTATTGACACATATTTTGGACAGCTTGTGCGATCCACTCTCTCAATATTATGTTGCAAAAGCTTGGAAATAAAATTGATTGGATCAAAGACTTGTATATACAAGTTGAAGACATCCAAATGTTTATCACCAACCACTACATATCGCAAGGCATTTTTAGATCATTTTAAAAATTGGAGCTATTGAAGGGAAGTGAAGTAGTATAAAATTTATATTCTAGTTTCACTATAGTTACTTGATTTTTTTTAAAAACTTAGTTACTTAAGTTATAATTTGATTATGTATTCTAATTCTTCTTTAAAGTTTGTTTTTAATTTTTGAATAGGTTGTTGAGATCCGTTTCGCCTCTAACACAATTGTCTTGAAATGACTTGTGAAAGTTCAAGAGCACTTTCTAGCATGGTGATTAGCCAAAATTGGTCCATATGGAGGCAAAGGAACACTAAGAGGGTAACAAATATTGAGCAAATGATCCTAGATGACTCTTGGTGGGATTGTGTGGAGTATCTCTTTAGTTTGACTAAGCCCATTCTAGGTATCATTCCTTATATTGATATGGACAAGTCTTGCTTGGGAGAGATATATGATGGCATCAACTCAATGATTGAGAAGATGAAGATCATCATAAATGCGAAAGAGCAATACCTTGAAAAAACTTTATTCAAATAAGTGCACACAATTATTGAAGAAAGATGGAACACAATGAACACTCCACATCTTGCTTTTGAATTGAGTCCAAGATACTATAGTGTTGAGATTCTTTCTGCACCAACAAGGGTTGCCCTATACAGAGATTTTGAAATTGCTGAAGGGTGCAAGGCAACATTTCCTAGACTCTAATCTAATCTTGATTGGCAAGATATAGTTATGGATTAGTTCATTGATTTTGTACACTCAAATGGTCAAAGTATTGAGGCTCTTTGTGATAAAATTAATAAGGATGCTCACAGTTAGTGGTATTTCCATGACCAACAATTCTAACACCTACAACCCCTGAAAATCAAAGTTTTATCACAATTAAGTTTAATAAAATTTTATTTTTTAGTTTTTAAAGTTTAAACTTTCATTTATAGTCTTTAATTTTTTTTCATAATTTATAACTCTATCTCTTTACTTTGTCTTCATAGGTTATTAGTTCATCTACATTTGAGATGAATGGAGCACATATTCTCTCATCCATTCAATAAAACACAATAGATTGCACAAAAAAAAATGAAGAACTTAATATATGTGCATTCCATCTTGTGTTTCCCTTTGCACAAACAACATGGTTATAAGGAAGGGGACACAAAGTTGTGGGATATAGAGGCAAAGCATATTGACTTGGATGCTTCCACTCCTCAACATTTTGCACTCGAGGAGTTCAAAAGCTAACACACTTTTAGTGCAAGTGGTAGTGGCAGTGGCATTTACATTGCTTGTGGTTCATCTAATGTTCCTTCGTCATCTAATATCAATGATGATGATGATATTGATGATTTAGAAAATCCATTTCATGATTAAAAGTTTAAACTAATTGTTGAACTTGATATTATTATTTTAATATATAACTTAAAGTTTGAACAATGAATATTTTATAATTAGCCGATAGGCTTCTTATTGTGAACTTTTGAGTCTGTGAATGCCGGCATACCTCGTCTCACGCCGTTAAACCTGTTCACGACTGTCAGAAAACAATTTTCAGGTTACCGTCGAATAAATGCAGAGTTGCAATGCCAACATACGAGAAATCATATCAAATCGTATCTTCTATCTGTAAAATCAAATCAAATCTCGTAGTTGTAAAATCATATCTAATTTCCAGGTGAATGCCGTGCCGTAAACGCCTCCCTTAATCTGCAGTCGGTGATATTTATATCTAATTTTATATTCCCTTCAATCGCCCTGGATCACCGCCTCCAATTTCCATAAATGGCCCTGGAAGCTTTACCCTAATATTACTCTATTCATCTTAACATTGCTACCTTTTGCATCAAACAAGGCATGGTGCTAAGGTTTCATTGCAGGTTTTTGGCGCTGCTTCGCCTCCGTGATTCCTGAGAGGAAAATTTATATCAGTTGCTGTTTCAATCATTGCAAGTTCGTTGGTTGATATACAGCCAGGTTTATGAGGGTGATTTGCATTGTGTAGCTGGCTGTAGGTTGCCCCCAAATTTATTTTTTGATTGCTTTGCATTGTATGCCACTGGTCTGCATTACCCAGGAGTGGCGTTGCTACTACATTCCTAGATCATCGAATCGAAAGAATTTGAAAAAAATGTTCTATCAAATTGAATTGCCTTAAGCATTTGATATGTCGTGCGTTTAGGTCACCAATGGCTATGTATGGATGCTGCAACACAAGGATATCTCGATTACAGAGATGCAGTGACTTCTCTTTACATCAAGCTCTACCCTTCTCTTCACATATCAGTAGGTTTAAACGTTCAAGCATGGGTATTATTAGTATAGTCATGGTGTATATTAGGACTAATGGGAAGGGTAATTGCAAGAGAAACGATAATTTAATGTGCCTTGCATATCGCTGGGATAAGGAGGAAGTAGCTGCAAATAGTGAGGGCTAATTTTGAAGTGGGTGTGTTTCTGTTCAATGGAAGAGAATATTACAGATGTCATGATGTTTTCGAGAGACTGTGGAACCACACTGAAGAACCATAGCGCACTTTGCTTCATGCTATCCTGCAGAGTTGTGTTGGATTCTACCATCTCTTTAATTAGGTACTACCAATTACTCTTCCCCATCTTCTACCCTCTTGGGAAAGAACCATGTTTCCTTCCATGATGGTGGAGGTTCCGCTCTCGTGTTGTTGCAATAGGATTGTAGTCATGTTGAGATGTTTCCTCTAATGGGGTTTTCAGAAAGCTAAAGTTCCTTTTCCCCTGCTAGAACTGAGAGGTAAATGCTACCTTTGAAAAGAGGGAGCGGAGCAAAGGGATAAGATTGATCAATATATGTTGTAGCTCACAAGTTAAAACAACATGAAGGGCATTGTGGTAGCTTGCATATTAGTGTATTCTTGGGTATTCCTTAGATTGAACCAGCAGAATCACTAAGTTCTCTTGGATTTGTCCTTAATCTCCTGGAGAACTATGGGAGTTAAAAAATCTTTATTGAGTTTTTAGCCTCCTTCTGCAGTCAATCATCTTCCATTTGAATTTTCTTCATGATCATGGAGTCCTAGCCTTCAGTTTTAATGTGACGACTTTTGAGAAATTTTCTCTCATGGAGCAATGCTTGAGCTAGGAGAAGGTCTTAATAAGCTACAAAAGCTAAAATTTAAAAGTGGGCTATTTCACCAGTTTGAACAGGACATTTCAACTTGAATTCATTTGTGGCACACAAATGGAGCATGCAACATGTAAGTTTCAGGTTGACCCTATTTTCATAAAATCAGTCTATTCTTAAATATCTCTCTCTACTGGAAAACTTTGTGTTTCCCTCTTCCCTTTTGGCCTTTACCCTGTTTAGTTTTTCAAAAATGCTTAACAAATGCAAATCTGGCAGGCACTGATGATTATCGTTTGACAATGGATGGCTTCTGCACGGTCCTATCAGCTTCTCGGTAACTTCCGTGTAGGACAACCATTATATGCCACGTAGAGGGATTCAAATGGCGAGTGTTATCTTTATTTGAAAAGGGCTTTCTAACCATGAAAATCCTCTGAGAAAAAAATTACCCCTTCTCCTAACCACTGAAAAAGACTTAATGGACTCTGCAAAATATTAGTAAATTATTCTAAAGTTCTTATATAAGTTTAAGTATCATCCTAGACCAATTACCAGCCGAGGTAGTTATTAATAAGATGTTCGTCCACATTCTTCCATTACATCACGTCTGATTTTAGTTGCCATTGTAACTTTTTGTTTCAGTTTACCAAGTTTTTCAAATAGTTACTAAAATATTTTGCAAATAGACTACATATAGTGTGAGATTTAAGTCTGTTTGCAAACCACTTTAGTTGTTGAAAAACAATTTTAGCTGTCGTTTAATGATAAACCAGCTACCATTTAATGGTAAAAGCCTCCAAAATCTCACATATCATTTAAAAATCAGATAAAAAATGATTTTCCAACTAAATGGGAACATCCTATTTTTATTTGCAATGTTTTTTGTCAATTTGATGGCAACTTTTTGTTTCATTTACATCGCTTTATGTTTTAAATCTATATGCAAATATTTCAAAATAAGATAATTCTTTTAATGAAAAAATCTAGATTTGTCTAAGTATATTTCATTCCATTATATAACACTTATTATTAATTGTTTAATCCACCAACATACATATAATTTTCTATCGGCTAATCCTTGAACCTACTTGAGGTGCAAGTGCTAGTATTTATCATTTATGTTTTAAATGTCATTCAAGTTTACGGTGGTTTTGTTGTTTATATGATGTTGTGTATGGACAAATCCAAAGTGAGCTCAAATTTAAAATGTTTTTACCAGTTCCACGAACCAGATTGATGAACCTGAACTAAGATCCGTACCAGAACTGATAAGATAGCTTATTTTTATATGTTTTTCTTAAAATATTTAAATACTACTGTCTAAGATTGTTTTCACTCAATTGTATATAAGTCTTGTTTGAATAAATGCATGTCATTGTGTCATAAGTAATCAAAAGATTTTTTCCTTTGAATTTATAAGTCCAAAACATTGAAATTAAAATGCTCGCTTATGTTGAAAAACATTATTCAGTTGTCAGAACTATTTCACTTTCTAAGAAAAAATATTCATTTCAACACAACAAAATACTTTTTAAGTTAAAAAATGTTTGCTTATTTGAAAAACATTATTCAGTTGTCAGAACTATTTCCCTTTCTAAGAAAAAATATTCTTTTCAAATACAACAAAGTACTTTTTAATCAGCACATGTCCATATTCCCCTGTTAGTAAACTCACAGCACCTAATAACAGTGCAGGTACTAGTAATTATAATTAATTATCATAGCAATGTGATTCTATGAATGTGTTTGTTTTGATGAAGAAACATTTGATTATATAATATAGATAAAAACTTTTGGAATATAAAAGTAACGAGTCTATATTACTTCTCAACTAAACGTAATGAAAATCTTCTATTACAGGTGTGCTTAAAAATTATGGTAGTATAATTTTCGCAAAATTTATAAATTTAAATTCACAACACAATTGGTAATTATTGCCATGTGTGCTTAAAAACTGTGGTATTGCAATTTTCACAAAATTTATTTAATTAAATTCACAACACAATTGGTAATTGATAATTCATTTTCAGTTATCAAATGTTAAAAGATAAATCAAAACGATTAGATAATTAGATGTCACTTTTTAGGATTGGTTAGGGTCTTTTTAATTTTTTGTTTGTAAATGACATTTTTATTTTTGGAGAGGCAGGTGTTTCCTGGGTTTGCCAAGGTTTGGGCTGGATTCACCTAGGGTTCTGCCTGGGCTTGTGGTTCACCTGGGATGGGAGAACCATGGGAGATTGGGTGAATACATTCCTTATCTAGTTCTAGCAGGTTGGGGTATCGGCTGGGTTCTGAGCAAACCTGCTAATACAGATTCGCAGATGTAGGCATTTTCCACAAATAACATGAAGTATAAGCGTTCATTTGAGTTTTAACTCATATCTGTATGAAATATACTGGGTACTGTGTACGCCAGTAGCTAAAAGTAATATGCCTCTTTCTAACAAGCCTGTTCAGTCAAAACATTTTACATGGTTAGGCTCCATATTAAAATATCAGTTATTTGAGAGACCTAGGAAAACTTCACTGGAGGGTTTTTTGTTGTCTAACAAAGAGGAATAGTAGGCCATTTTCTTAAAAGACGAATAGTAAACAGGAAAACTGTGGAGCAGTTATAGCTTTAGGACAGATGAAAAGACTGAGTTGTGTTTTAACTTGTGCAGGTAAGTGTAAATACAGGTCGCATACATCTCTATGTGTGTATTACCAATAAGGATTCAAGACCAAGAAAACTTGAACTAAACTTTCGGCCTGAAGATTTTGAGTCTTCTATCACAGTGGACGCATTGGGTAAGAATTCACTTCCAAAGTGTGTGAGTATGAGCTCAGCTCACAGAGAAATTGTGCTTACCTTCATCAAGGAGTGGAATGGTCTCAGACCTATTGAGCGCAATAAACTTTTTGGAAGGCCTTTGCGGTTGCCTTTAAGCCTCGAATTAAGCTGCATAAAAGATGAGCCTAACCATGGACATGGGGTATGTTCAATTGATCTATTTTTTCTGTTCTATATATATGTATACATAGAGAGAGAGAGGCAGGTGCTGAAAGAGAATTATATGTGACAGGGCTTGCTGAAAGGAGGGAGTAAGCGCCGTGTTGTATCAAGAGATGAAATAAGTTATCCTTTACCAGAAAACGCAACCTGGCGGAAGATTTCACTAGCGAAACACGGTAAAATCAAAGAGAGACATGAAATACAGGCGTGGACTGCAGATGAGCAGCCTCTTTGCAAACTGTGTCAGAATCCATGCCTGTAAGTATTTCCAACACTTGATTCAAGTATATAATTTAGATGAAGAGCATGCGGTTTCATGACTAATATTTATCAATTGATTGACATTGCTGCAGAGGAATCCAGGCAAAGTGTCCTGAATATTTCGAGGATTTATTTTGCAAAATCAGCTGTTTTGAAGAGTACCGTATGAGGACAAGCCAACAGTTTTTGCGACAGGTTGGTACACAACTTAATTCGAGATCTATCTTTTATTCGTATTAGTATGAATTTAACATAAAGCTTTAGAAAGTCGCAAGTCATTACTTTTGCTGGTTTGAATAATTTCAATTCAGAGATGCAGAAAAACCATATTGTGCATGTTTTATGCATCATAGTTCCTTTATTAGAGTATGAACAACAATCGGAATGCATGATAGTTTGTGTGATATCAATTGTTTATCTTTGATAATGATGGCGTTCTAGAAATTCAAATGTAGACACTGCACGAGTCTAACTGTCGTATTTTCAGGAACTTTTCCATATGGAGCATGGAATATGTACCGGTTGTAAACTAGATTGCCATAAACTAGTTAAGCGTATTCAGCCATTGTCAGTTGATCAACGAAGAGAGCACATACTCAAGGCTGCCCCAGATTTTGTAAAGCATGAACGATTGTAAATTTCCTTGCATACAATTTGTTTATGCTTACTTATGGATTGGCCTGAACAATCAGTTTGATTAGCTTTCTTTTCCTCATTTCAGGTCTTTCTGACCATTTATATTATGAAGCGGTAATGATGAGTTTTAAATTCCAATTGCGGGTTTAATTCCTAATATAATAACTGCTTCTATGATTATGGACTTTTCCAGGCTCAACAGGCTTGTGTTAGAGCCTACTGAGGGAAATGCATGGCATGCAGATCATATTGTGCCAGTATATAAAGGAGGCGGTATAATTCTCAACATCACAGATTTAATTTTTTTATTTTTTATGATATTTATACTACTTTGCCCTTGTGAGTTTACTCTAAAAATCAATTTCAAGATAAGGTTATCTCTATAGAAACAATGTGGGTAGGTTGCCATGGTGGTCATATTTGTAATGTTATATGTGAGTTGTTACAAATGCATTGCAGGCGAATGCAAGTTGGAAAACATGAGAACACTTTGTGTTATCTGCCATTCAGAGGTTACTGCAGAGCAACAAAAAGATCGTCTCTTGACACGAGAAAGAGCAAAAGAGGGACTACAGATTACAATTGAACAGCTTATAGAGAGAGTTTGTCAAAAGCGTATGAAGCCATATTCTGAGGTAAGTTGGACCTTTAACTTCACGTGAGTTCGTGTACTAAACAGGAGTCAGGACGACCTGAAATTCTGACTTCTAATTCAATGCTTGAAGGGATTGATTAGTTTGTACCCTATGCAGGTTCACCAGCATGGGAAGGTAGATGATTCTAGTGAGACTGAGGATGAAAATGAACTGTTAATTGATGTTTCTGGAAGTGCATATTCAGGGAAGCCCATCGGCATACAATCAGGCTTCAATGAATCAAATAAGATTGATGATTCTGAAGTAGAGATGGGAAAGAAGAGCTCAGAATGAACTTATTAAGAGAAGCCTTCTTTGCCAGATGAACGAATTTAGGGTGGTAAATAATTCAGAGATGAAGTTCCTGTCAAGCAAAGTGAGTACAGAAGGATTCACTTGAACATCAGTTCAACATTAGCATCTCTATCTCCACTGTATATGAATGACAATAATCTTGAAGGAGTTCCTGATGAAGCTTAAAGGTCAATCGATTCTCTATTTATTTTTAACCGTACATGGACCTCAGACAAAAATATTGATATGGAGATAGAATCTCATTTGGGAGGGAACAAACTACAAAATTTGCATAGAAAAATCTTATTGCTGGGTAGGTCGAAATTGAGTTGTGTAAAGACAGGTTAGATAATTTTTTCTGGCCTTTATATGGGATTTCTTGCACAACGTATTCTTCTGTAAACAAACACAAGGCATTGCTGTAATAAACGCTCTTGAATGTGCACCATTTGTGCGCACTAAAATTACCTCTGAATTCCAGTGTAATATTATGTAAACGTGGTGTTAAATCTTATTGTATTCTGATTGACAAGCTAGGTATTCCATATTTATTGCTGTAATAAACGCTCTTGGATGTGCACTATTTGTGCACACTAAAATTATCTATGAATTCCAGTGTAATATTATGTAAACGTGTTGTTCAATCTTGTTCTATTCTGATTAACAAGCTAGGTTCTCCTTATGCATGATCAATGCCAAAGCGATGGAGAGTTCATATCAGGTCACTGAGTAGTCGTGTTTAAGTCTAGTGGGCTTTTCCTAAAACCTATTTAAAATTTTAGTACAATAAGCAAAGCCCTTTCTTTCATCATGGATTAAACAGATTATAAAGATGTTTTAATATCCTTGAAAAACTCAGTAAAATGTACACTATATATGCCATTAGAAGAAAATAATAGGAAGGAATGGGGCATGCATATTATAAGCAAGAAACATGTTTGGACATAAATATCTGAATCCTCTTTCATATGCACGGGATATATATATACATGGTATTGATCAACTCATTAAATTAAACCAGACCGTACTTGCCATCTGAGAAACCTGATTTAATGGTCTGGCAAAAGGCACCTACAAATATTTGATCTAAGTACATAATCTGGAGACTTTGACAAACTGGAATGCCAGGATCTATATCCTGGAGCAACGTTTTCTAAAAGAAGACTCGAATGACATTAACGAGCACTAACAATTATATGGTAGAAAACAATACCGTATGATAATATCCTTTGTCATTACTTACATAATCTTATTTAATAGATTGAAGAGGTCGAAGTAATTGGTAGCCATAAACTTTGCTCACATGCAACTCGATCAAAATTTAAAAATAAGCATATGTATAAGAAAAATTACGAAGTGGGAAGCTAGTAGACACTGTTGAACATGTGTATTTATTTAAACCTAACATATGTGACATGAGAAACTAGACCCTAAGCCCAGAACCTATACCGGTAGGTTTTACACATAACCACTAATTCTTACTTCTTGATTGGAAATTCCAATACCTTACCTATATCATGAGCAATTGAAACATACTAAGAGCACAGCTGCATACATTAGTCCTTGCCTGTGGGAGAGAATATAAATTTCACAGAAGTTAGCTTGCTTGAGTTGGTATTCACGCATTTTAATCCTTGCCTGTGGCAGTGAATCTAGCTTGCACCGAAGTTTATTTGTTTGCATTAGTATCCAAGCAGGGCCAAAACTAAAGACACCTTATAATGTGTCTTATTTTGATTTTCTTTACCATATAACTGCCGGTATACTATTTTCTTATTGGCACAGGTAATTTTCTTAGCTGTGGCATGAGGGGAAAGAATGAGAATTTATAAATTTTTGGCTTTTTAAGCCTTTGCGTGGTTGGAAGATTTTTCGATTCGTGGCTTTATGCCTGCATGACTCTTAGCATCGATGTCTTGATACGTGGCGATGACTAGTGTTGCATGTCGTGAGGCGTGCCAATTTTTGGCATGTAAATACTGCAAGGCTTCCAAACTACAATAGAATGCAACAAGAACGGATTAAATGTCGGTCGTCTATAAATTTATTTTAGTCTTATTCATTGCTTTTGCTTCTGCAAGTGAGGAGAGAATGTTTGTATTGACAAATATTAGAGTTGGGGACAAGAAGACGTGACGAGGTTGAGGTTTATTGCCATGGTGGAGAGTGGAGTTGCCATGAAGCAAGGAAGTAGCGTGAATTTCCTTGGAATCAGTTGTGCCATCATTGGCATGAACGACCTGGGGATTATAGATTTTGTGGCAAGGTTTATGTTGTCGTGAGCGGCAGAGTGGGGGTAGTCGTACCCTGAAAAAATATGCTTTCGTTTATGGTTTGGCTAATGCCCATACCCTAGAAAAATCTGCTGTTCATCGTTATTAGGGATAGGTCATTGACTCTGCTTTGGCACAGGGCGAGAGGATTTGGAAAGTGTTTGCGGTGTTCCAGTCAATTTTTATTTTTAACCGTCTAAACATCGGGAAGAAAAGGCTCGTCTTTGACCAAAAATCTGTTTCTTTTATGCTTTGATGAGTCGTTGCAGGACAGGGGATAGGGTACGCTTGTAGAAAACTTATGCCACCATTCAACACTGTTAAAATATCTAGCCAAAGTTAGCCAGTTGATGGTTTACTGTTCACTAGTTTAGCTTAAAAATCAGTAAGCTTTTATTGTCTCACAAATTAACTTCGTGTATTTCTAGTGAAGTAGAAATCCCGAGAAAGACATTGGGAACCACCCTTATTTGAAATAAAATGAAATGAAATATTTTAATGTCGTCCACGAGGCCAAAGAAGCCTATGGAACCCAAGAATAACACAAGAACCTCCCACAAAAAAGTTTTAAATAGTTTGTAGACTCCGTTCGAGATCAGCTCTTTTGTAGTGAATTTTGATGATGAAGTTTGCAGTTTTGTCCAGCCTTGACTCTTCAAACAAGGTATTTAAATTATCAACCTGCACGGTATCCCATAGCTGGCCCGAATGTCTTTATATGCTGAGCATTCCATGATAAAGTGTCATTCCGTCTCCACCATACCCTTGTTACAAAATCGACATATTTTATTTTCCCACTCCTCTTTAGGAACCACCCACCTACCCGTTTTACACCTAAGATGATGTGAACTAGTTCGCAATTGAGCTATCAACATTTTTGCTTTCCATTTGATATTCGCTCCTATATAGGCCTTTTCTTCATGGTCCCTCGTGGGATTGAATTCTTTGATATAATAATCCTTTTTACGCCCTATTTTTTTTGTCCATATTACATATTTAAATTTTTCTCACATATTTTTTTATTTCTTCATTTGTGTTTGGGCACTCATGCATCACAACATCCCACTTTTTCATCCATTTGATATTAAGTTTCATCCATGTGTTCTTTCTTATAGTTAGCTCTTCACAATTAGCTTAGGCCAGCGATGATTCTCCATATTTTGGACCTTCTTTAGGTAGTTTAATAACTGGATCATCGTCGAGGCCTCCAAGGGAAAAGTATCGGTCTCGGCCAATAAAATTTCATAAGGCACAATAGTCTTAAGCTTGAGGCTGCTTATAATTAGATGTTTTTGTATTCTTTCCACTTGTCTCCATTTCTGATCTAACATGCTGCTGCCCCAAATTTCACACCCATAGAAAATTACCAGAGTGACAAGTAGACCAAAAAGCGTTCTTTTAGTTTTCCAATCCCATAATTCAACATTTCTACATCTATTTTGCAAAGAGTACAACGCTTTCTAGCCTCCTTGAATTCTTTTTGCTCTACATGTTTCCCAGTTGAGTTTGTTGTGAAAATCAAGCCCAAGGTACTTGTACTCGTCCACTATTTCCAATGGCCTGCCTTCAAAGAGAAATTCAATCTGTTGTTTTTTTCTTTGTAGTGAGAAGATCATTATTTTGGTTTTGCTAGTGTTCACTTGCATTCCGATCTCTTGACAAAACATTTCAAGAGCCTTCAAATGTTTTCTCAAATCAAGCACAGTTTTAGCAATTAATATGAGATCATCGGCATATAAGAGTGATTTTATTACAAAGTTGGCCAAATGAATGCCTTCCCCACCAACCTTGTCTATCCATTCTTCTAGCTTATCAATGCAAAGCCCAAATAACGTTGGAGAGAGCGGGCAGCCTTGTTTGACACCAATGTTGTTGCCAAAGCATTCCGACATACCATCATTGGTTTTGATTTTAGCTCTGACCTGCTCGTAGAGCATATGAATAGTCGCTCTAAGCTCATGCAGAACTCCCAAATCCTCCATTCTCTTCAACTTACCCTGAGGAACCGTGTCAAAGGCTTTTTTAAAATCAACAAAGCAGCAATAAGCTTCATCGCCTTGAATGTCCCAAATTTTTCAATCAAGAATCTAAGGGTAACTCCATGATTAATAGTGGAGTGTTTGGGCCTAAAACCAGCTTGTCCTTCTACTCTTTTTCCCTCTTTTTCAGCCCAGTTGCTAGTCCTGCGCTCAATCATGCTTCCAAAAAGTTTCCCCAGAAGAGGATTAATCATAATAGTCCGGTAGTTTGATGGGTTATTTATGTTACCACTTTTGTGCAAGGGGATAACAACACTAGTGGTCCATCCTTTCGGGAAGCCTTCTTGAATAACCCTATTGAAAATGCCCCTAATACAAGGTGCAAGGACCTCAATACCCCACTTTAAATGCTCTGCTTGCAACCCATCAATATCCTGTGCTTTCCCTCTTGCCAACCTTCTTATGCTTTGATTGATATCTTCTACGATGAAAAGTTTGGTGGTTTCCTTGATTATTGGGGGTCTATGTTTATCCTGCTCACACTCAAAGTAGTTTTGCATAGTCTAGCCATTGTGAGCTTGTAATTCTAGACTTTGAAGTGCTTCACTTTTGTGTTGGACTAGTACGTGGAGAAGATTATGTTTACTTTTTCTTTATTAACTTGTTGGCCTGAGGCAATCTAGTACTTTTCTAGAACAGTGTTAAAGTGCAAAATATCTGGTAATGCAAGTACAATATGTAAACCAAATGGAAATATCTGGCAATGGAAAATACAAGATGAAAACTAAATGGGCTTCCTAGAGTAGGTGGGCTAAGACACACGTGCTATTAATTCATAAATGGTACTCTTTCTTTTTCAGATTCTCACAAAAAGACTTGGACACCTTATACCACATGCAACACATCTAGTTTCCCCTACGAATATGAAGAGGCAAGGCCTGAAACTTAGCGCTCGGGGACTAATCCTTTATGTTATGATCATGTTCATTGAAACTATATTTGTGGGGGTCCTAATGGAATTTTTTATCCAATTACCTCTTCGTGTGAATGCAATTAGATTCCGATTGCGGATGATTAAAATATCCAATTTGATGTGTTAGGTATTGCAGGTTTCATATTTTATGGGTTTGTGATGTTTAGGCGATGTCTTAGGCATTATATTCGTACCTTCATTTGAACTCAAGCGTCCAAATTGAAAAGCTAAAAAAATTGTCTAAGTGTGAAGATTGTCAAAATTTTCATCTTATAGAACATCCAATTGGGTATCTCTATTTCAAATTTGAGAAAAATTTGATTAAAAATGTCAAAGTTATGCAATTACGGGATTTTTCTAGTGTCAGGGATGTCGCGTTTCAAGTTTAGAAGAGGTTTTGAGAAAATTTGTAGAAGATTTGCAGTTGCAAAGATTTGACCTTGGCATAGATGGAATGTAATTGCAAAAATTTGACCTTAATGAGGATGATATGGAATTGCAAAAAATTGACCTTAAGATTTGCAGTTGCAAAGATTTGACCCTGGCAAAGATGGAATGTAATTGCAGAAATTTGACCTTAATGAGGATGATATGGAATTGCAAAAAAATGACCTTAACAAGGATGGCATGCAATCACAAAAAATTGATCCTGACAATGATGATATGCAATTGCGGAAATTTGACCTAACAAGGATGGAATGCAATTGTAGTAATTTGACATTGACAAGGATGATATGCACTTGCAAAAATTTGACCTTGACAAGGATATATCCACATTATCCCCAATTTTTTGCAATTCCAAATACCCCCTAAATCTTTGCATTTAAAAGTGACCCCTAAATTTGTGCAATGGTGCATAAGGGCTCATATTTCCACAATTTCTTTAGAAGACATGTTTTTGTTGTCGACAAGTGTTGATAACACACTAAAATTGCAGTTTGAGGTATGCAATGCATGATTTCATGCCATAACTTGTAACTAGTACCTACATGAGTGGATTACCAACAAGATCTCCAAGTTTCACTGCAAATTTGAACTGCAGCATGTTGTAATGACAAAGGATGCCTAGTCTACATACCTAATGTTTGTTCAATCTGAAGGCAACATCTCCTCAACAACGACTTGTATTTGGGTTTTCTTATCTTTAGAAGGGGATCCAAATCCATTTTTTAGGGGTTCTGTGTTGGAATCGACTGATTCAATCCACATCTCCCATGAAACACCTGCATGCAATTACCTATCACAACCAAGAAGATCAAAAGCTATATTGTGCTCAATAACCTAAGATTTATATTGATGCAAATAAACTAGATTAAACCGTGTTACTTGGATGAATATTACAAATGAGCGTGCATGCTTATATAAGCAATGCACAAGCAAACCCTACATGCGGATTTGACAAGATAGAGACAAGTGTGATAATCTCATGCAATGAGAACACTTGTCCTAAATTTAGTCCAATCTAATAATAAGAATCAAACTAAAGATTAAATATCAACTCCTAAGTTTAGCTTAAGTGAACTAAAGTGAAAAAGACTAATAATTAACTGATGATTAATTAATTATCAGATAATGACTTGTTTACTCCAACGCCTCCCCTTAAGATCAACTTAGGGAGAAACTAAACAATTGATAAAGGAAGCTAAAATGAATGCAAAATGGGTCCTGGCTACAAGGCATGATGAGGTACCCATGAACAAGCAACTAAAATCTCTCATAACTGGAGAAAATGAGAAAACTTCATGGGAAAAACTCCTCTCCA
Source organism: Sequoia sempervirens (assembly GCA_007258455.2). Lineage (NCBI taxonomy): Eukaryota > Viridiplantae > Streptophyta > Pinopsida > Cupressales > Cupressaceae > Sequoia > Sequoia sempervirens. The sequence goes on from VDFB02053073.1 coordinate 53,317, forward strand.
AAAGATAAAAATAAATGACTGCACTAGTGAAAGGACTAAATGTGACCCCCCAAGGATTGCTTCTGTCATGCAAGTACAATAGATGTCCCCCTGATAGGAGAGAGAAAAAAGGATGTGAATTCCCCCCACTAAGAAATAGCCCCCGTGCCAATGATGAACATCTGAAGACATAATATGATCCATTGCCTGCAAACAACATTTCTCCCCTTAGGAAGAAACAAATCCATTGGTGATTGGAGGAGCCAATCCAAAAGAATGGGTGATTCTGGAATCCAAATCCAGATGATTTGTGCCTTTGAAAATTGCTCATGTGTCCACATGTCGAAAAGCAATGACGTCGATCCAATATCCTATGAAGACTGATATAGAACAAGCTGCAAAGGCGATGAAGATGGTGGGCCAATACTGATGACGTGGTTTCCAATAAAGAGGAGATGAATGTCCTCAAAGTAATCCTCCACATTTGCAATCTAAGCCTCTACAAACAAGAATGATATGTCTTCAATATGTGAATCCCAAGTAGGTATGTCTGGATGATGAATGATGTCTTGCTGGACTGAATCAATAGGGGCTAATGATGTGGTGATGCCAAGTTGATCAAGAACAAGAGATGATGATGTAGTCTCAATCTGTAGAGTTGGAACATGAAGACAAGTCTCTGAACCATCGAAACATGCAAGACTTGTGATATACTCAAGGTCCTCTAAAGTATCGTCATCAAAGGGTATGCAATTTGTATCTGCAAGAGGGATGAGACAATTTTCAATAGAATCCTCTGGGCATGGAGAGATATGAGGGTCTCCATGGATCTCCCAAAGTTGTGTTCAAAGTATGTGGGGACATTCAATGTCCGATACAACATACATAGTGTCAATATCAACACTAGAACATATAACCCCTACAATATGATCTTTGATGATGCCCCATGCTGATAAACTCCCCGGTGTGTTTGGTGTAGGTATGAGTCCATACAAATAAGGCAAAATATCAAGCCACCTGAGATGTGTCAGGATGCCATTTTGCTAAGACTCATAGTTATCCTTATCCAAGTTGATCACAAAAGGGTGAACAGAAAAATCCATGATACTCTCTCAAATGAAAAAATTAGAGACTAAAACCCTTAGGTATGATAAAACAAATCACAATATGTCATCTCACACAAACAAATCCTCTCCAAGTGCCAAGATGTCCAAGTAATTAAGCAAAGTGTGAAAACATAAAATACTGAATAAAATGTACCTGGGGTAGATTCTGGAAAAAGTACATGAATAGATCTGAAGAGCTCTGAAATACCTTTCTAACGTCACTTGAATCGTGAAAATCAGAGATATAGGAAAAAAGTTACAAACTCAGAAGCGTAAAATGAAGATCTGACTTTGACTGAGAATAATAGGAACCACTGGAAAAATATGATGATGAGACCCGTACCACTGGAAAGCTCATGAAACTAGCTTTTCGACGATATCTTGTTTGCCCGATTTCGACACCGTATGCCCAAGTTATGCTAAAAAGGAAAAAATTGCTCCTTTAGGACAAACCGGGGTTAGGAGGGGGCCTAGGAGGTCTGCCGTACGATGATGTCAACGTCACGTCATGCTAACATCATCAAAATCGAGATAAATTTGATGTCCTGCTACCCATGAACACAAAAAAGTGCCCTGCCGGAAATTTTTTTCAGGTTGCCAAGAATGTGATGATGTCACCAGAATCTTTGCAGGTATATTTTGTGTTGCCTATACTAAATAACGTCACTATCGGATATCCTTGTTTTTGCTGCCGATTACCTTTTTGGTGCCGCCGAGTTTCCAAAGGGGCCTGAGATTTTTTGGTGCCTATGACTGATAGTTGGGGATGCTGCTTGTAGGAAGATTATGATGGAATCTTCTAAGATGTCGCCGCTGTAGTGAATGAAGTGGCCATTGGCAAATAAATGGCCGCAACAGTGATGTGGTTTGATTTGATGGCCTGCGTGGGGCCAATACAACCTGCGCAGGATTTAAAACCTGCCTCCGACACCCTCCCCGCCCTCGCCCCCTTTTTATTTTTGAATTTTGATGTTTTTCAATAAAAACACTTCACTTTTTTTATTCTTTTTGCAAAGATTTTTTATAAGAATTTTTTTTATTTATAGAAAAATTTAAATAAAACCATTTAAAAAAAAAAACCCCTATCATACCTTGTAGCACATGCACACAAATCGATGCAGTAGGGTTGTATGGAAGGTCCTGTTGCTAAATTTGTTTTTCCTTTTTTGCAACTGCTCCAAAATTGAGGAAACAACACACATTCTTTAAGTTTTTGGCTGCTCCAAACTCAATGGTGAGGTCTGTTTTGCTCCAAGACGCACCAAAAAATTGCTCAAGGCTAGATCTCTTTAGAAATTGAATAGGGGGCTGCAGATCTGGGCTCTGATACCATGTTGGAATTGACTGATTCAATCCATGGCTCCCATGAAACACCTACATGCAATTACCTATCACAACCGAGAAGATCAAAAGCTAGATTGTGCTCAATAACCTGAGATTTCTATTGATGCAAAAAAATTGGATTAAACCATGTTACCTGGATGAATATTACAAATGAACGTGCATGCTTATATAAGCAATGCACACACAAGTAAACCCTAGATGCGGATTTGACAAGATAGAGACAAGTGTGATAATCTCATGCAATGAGAACACTTGTCCTAAATTTAGTCCAATCTAATAATAAGAATCAAACTAAAGATTAAATATCAACTCCTAAGCTTAGCTTAAGTGAACTAAAGTTAAAAAGCCTCTAATAATTAATTGATGATTAATTAATTATCAAATAATGACTTGTTTACTCCAACATTCTGGAAAAATTTCTGAGGAATTTGACAAGACTTTGGGCAACGACTTGACTGTTTTTGTATCTTATTTTTTGGGGTACATAGTCAATGACTAGAATTTTTTGTAATAACTATACATACTTTTGAAACTGAGTGTATATGAATACATGTTATCAATGTGTGTCGTCTCCAGTTTGTGATCCAATATTCTTTTGAAAAAAAAATCAAGTATTGTAATGTTCACAGTGCACATTTGTTGCATCTGTGTTATTCTCATTGTTAGTTGTGTTCAAGCAACATTGTAATATTTTTCATTGAAGATAATAAAGAATATTGTTGTCACAAAATGGATTTTGAAGTAGGATTGCATTGCTAGCCCTTTGCAGGTCGAATTATTACAAGTTGATAATTTTAGATTGACCATTGGAGTATACTGATAGTTATGAATGAATATGTATGCTATATTGACTCTACTACCCTGAATAGGCATCAATTAGTTCGGTTTCTCCCATAGCCTCATAATTGATCTTACAACAACAAATCTTAAATCAACCATTTTATATATTTGTTTGAAGTCCTTGAATTTGAAACAACTAGATTCACAAATCTTTGTCATAAGTATACAAGAGTTAATTTGCTAGGTGCTGAGTCATAGATTTGTAACATTTTTACACTCAATGTCATAAAGGGAATCCCAACTAGGTTATGCAGAGCCTAAAGGGCAGAGGAAAACACCATTGAAAGTGTTTCTTGTTCGTTGGCCTAGCTTCCAGAAACTTTGAGCATAGAATTAGGTAAAATTTTAGGAGTTATTGGAATACAAGTTGGAGAACCAACAAATTGGCGACTTTGTTGTGGAATTCAACTATAGTCTATTGTAGGTCAGTGTTTGAATTAACCGCATCCAATATCTTGCCAATAGTGCTATGAGATCTATTGAATAGGACAATTGAGAGGGGGGTGAATCAGTTACCACAAAATTAAACCTTTAATTCAATCATCAGAACCAATTCTTAATACTCCTTAGATGATTAATCATCAAATGCCAATGCAAAAACTCAAATCCAACACATAAATACAATAACACCAATTTTACGTGGAAAACCCAATAAGGGAAAAACCACGGTGAGGATTAACTCACACTATAGAGAATATTAAAACCAATTACAAGATGCTCAATGCCAGAAATAAGGCTCACTACCAAAACAAGGACTCACTATCCAAAACAAGGACTCACTATCCAACAGGGCTAATAACCTGGAGGGCTCACTGCCACAGAGATACAAAGAATACAAAGAAGACTTGTTACAGAGAGACTATAATCCCAATGCAACAAAGGATTCCACCACAATCACTCGCAGACATGCATGCATGATAGAGTTCACCTTCTGCTCACTGCATCTGAAAACTCAACATTAAGCTTCACACTAATCTGCCACACTCACATCACAGACACTCACTAAATAGAATCAATGTCACACCTAATTGCACTTTCTCTTTTCTATTATCTCTCTTCTTCTTCGCTCTTGTATATTTCTTCACCACTAACTCATCTTGTATTTATACTATCTTCAACTTTGAAACATATCCAAAGTCGGCCATCCAAATCCAAATTAAAATTAGGTTAGCATTAAAACATCATAGGGTGGAATTAGAGTGAGGGAGACCCAAAAATATCCAACATGCTTCATCAACTTCGAAAGTAGTATTTCACACAAGGTCGACCAAATCAGTGTAAAACACATAGAACCATTAAGCACAAATCTTCGAGATCTTGAAACTATCTTCAATAGAATCAGGGCAACTCAACTCTAGAACCACAAGTCATAAGACTTCATCAAAGAGAAATATGGACCAACAACATTTCTCCTAGACCTCAACCAGAAACATAGAAAACCACAGTACACAGCTGGTGAACACAACTTTCACTGTACAACAAATCAACAACCAAAAATCTAGATATAGCATCTTCTAACAACCATGAACAATATGTCTGAACCACACAAACATAGGAGCAAATCCAAACCAAAACCCAAAGCAACCATTGAATACTTGCAACATATCTTCATTACAATTTTCTCAATATCCTCGACAAATACAACCAACAACAACTAGTTGATAACCAGTTGACTAGTTGACATCAATGACAACACCTTCAATCTTTCCATTCTTGCAACAAGATCTATTATTTTACTTTCTCTTCTTAGGGTGGGGAATTTTTCAAAGGTTAACTGGTGAGAGTTGTTGGTGAAAATAGGTTTTTCATCTATCTAGTCCTTATTAGGTATTATTTATATGTTAAGTTCACTTAGGTCCTAGGAGATAATATTTCTAGAAGGTGTTAGTTGTCATTAGATCTTATCTTATCTTTTGAATTTAAACAAATGTGTCCTAGGTAGTGATGATAAGTTGTCTCATGACATAGGATTAAGACACTTGTCATGATCATGTTTAATCCTATGTCTCACCTTGGCTATATAACTAGGTGGTCTCATGTGTAAATCATATGATATTGAATGAATAATTGGTAAAACAATTGCTATTGTTTGCATGCTTTGCTAGAATATTATTCTTTCATAGCTAATCTCTCTTGTTCTTTCATGAAATTCCTAGATCTTGGGTGACTATAATCTTTAGCCAAATCTTGCATGGTGTAGAGTTATTCTATATTGACTCTTACATGGTATCAGAGCTTGTGGGATTGCTTCTTGTTAGTTTTTATTGAAAGATCTAGGTTGCAAATTTTGGTAGATTTTGAAAAGTTGACTATGCTCTTCTCTTGCATCAAATGATGATCTAGAGAATAAAAAATCTTAAAAGAAAGACCAGATTTGGGGGTTTCCTCTTTGTGGCTTTCTATTGTATGTTCAAATTGGAGCTTGTTGGTGCAAATATGAGCTCACCATTGAGATCAAAGGGTTCGAGAAAGTCATATTTTCCTTTTGTTTTGTCCAAATCAGACATATGAGGCTAGATCTATGAGGGTTTGAAGTTGAAGAGTGGTTGCCAGATCCAAGAGGTAGTTGCAATTTTGGACTACTTTGGGCCAAATCCGACCTTTCGATCACGTCCATAAGGCCCAAAAACCCTAAAATCGACTATCAAATCGTAAAAATATGACCACTTCACTTGGAACTTGAGGAAAAAAATTGATTGACTGTGAGTACGACTGTATGATCACATCATAATTATAGTTGTAGGTCAAAATATCATACCGATTGCAGGCAGAAAAATTTAATTTGTAGGTTTTAAAAAAAATGGTTTTTTAAAAAGTTTTCTTTCTGCAAATTTTAATTTAAAAATAAAAAAAACTATAGGTTGTGAATACTGTCCCAAGCCCTGCTATGACTATACACAAAGTACCACGGGAACTGCAAAGGGCGCCACATGACAAGCCCTGGGTGGCCCATGCGGCCCCACATTCCAACCACTGCCAGAGTTCAAATAAACCTGGAAAATTTTAGAATATTCTATTGGTATCTCAAAATTCTGCTGTATATTCTTTATACTGTCAACGACCAAGAATATTTCGAGGTATATTCCATTTGTGAGAATATTTTGTGTAGGAAGGGAATATTATGTTTTGATGACCCCGTGGTCGTCAATTTTAATCTCAAGTATTCTTGATGTCAACACTACATCAACAGTGACGTCAGTATTCCATTGAATTTTTTTGCCCCCCTCTTAGATGCAATTTTCATTATGGCAATTCAACTTTGAAGGCCCACAACTCAGTCATTTGACTCTTTCTTGAGGATTTTTTTTATTTGGAGTAGAATTTCGTGCTCTATGCAGTGGTGCAATTGGTTTTTTAATTTTGGTACTTGGATTTTTTAGAAATTGTAGATTCTCACAAATGTTGATGAGCTGTTTTGATTTTCAGAACTTCTAGGGCTCCATTCTCGCTCCTATGGTAACATTTTTGGGTGTTTTTTTTGAAAGTGCATAATTTTTCATTACTTTCTAGTGGTGTGATCAAATTGATCTCATTTCATGTAAATTTTTTACTTTGAGCTTGTGGCCAAATTTGACATCTATAAGCACTAAGATCAAGTACACTTCATTGTTTTTGGAAAGTGGCACCTGTAATTGCACTAAGTATAACGTGCCAAAATTCATATATTGTTGGGGAGTCTCTTGATTGATTAATTTGGGGGGGGGGGTAATCTCTCAGTGATTGATTGCTTTATTTTGCTTGTTTTTTGTTCTTGCAATGGGGAAATCTCAAATTGAAATCCTAACTGCATATAATTATGCTACATGGAGAAAATCAATATGAAACTATCTCATGATAAAAGGTTTAATAGTTCATCTAAAAGAAACCATTCCTAAACCTACTGATGCTAAAGAAGTGGAAAAATGGGAGCTTGATCATGAGAAAACACTTGGATTGGATATCAGATTGATAATGATATGATGAATCTTGATCCAATTTTTTTGACCACATCCAAGACTACATCTCCAAAGTTAAGCAACTAAGAACACAACTGAAAGATTGCAACATTAATAATGGGGATTTACAATTGATTCTGAATGTGTTATCCAAGCTTGGTCTTGAGTATTCAATGTTTTTTTTAGCTTTCATACCCATCAAATTTCTATAAGAGCATCATATGTTGATCCTAAGTTTGATGACTTTGCAAATCTCCTAATCCAAGAGGAAGCTAAGTTAACTAATATGGGTCTAGTCAAGTCTTCCCAATCACAAGCATTGTTGGCTAGTGAGTCTAAGGTATAGAAAGAATCAAGGAATCTTGATAAGAATCAATAGAAGAAAAAAAACAAGCCACATAAAGAATTTGAATCCTCTCCCTCAAAAGGGGAATCATCTAAGAAGAAGCCTACATGTGCATATTGCAAGAAATTAGGGAATGATGAACATCAATGTTATTCAAAACAAATTGATGAGTTGAAACACTTGTTGTAGCTGCATATTGTTCTTCATCATCAAAGTGTTCTTCTTTTTCTTCATCAAATTCCAATGAACTCAAGGGGAAAGCACTTGTTGCAGCTACAAATTCTAAGTTAGAGAGGTGGATACTTGATTTAGGAGCCTCACATTACATGGCTTCATAAGAGAGTATGTTCTCTTCCTTTGAGACTTGTTCATCACCACACATCTTGATGGCTAACAACACATATATGTGTGTTTGTGGGAAGGGATCCGTTGACATGGATGATAGAGCATTCAATGATGTTCTTTATGTGCCTTCATTTTCAACTAATATCATTCCTATCTATTAGATCACACATGGTGGAGCAGGAAAGAGGCAGGCAAGAGTGTTGAGTTCACACCGGATTTTGTCATGGATTTACATATACCAGAGATATAGTTGCAGTTGGAGAGGTTGATCACCAATCTTGACTCTACACCTTCTCACATTTTGTTCCTATTATTGATTCGACAGATGTTTACATTAAGGCATCTAGTGTGGACACCTTTGAGGTGATTTAGTATGGTCATTTGAATCTTGGTATTGTTTCATCTACTGAGGATCTAGTGACATGTGTTAATGTTCCATCACATTCATTTACTGTTGTACCTGAGGGTGCTTGTGATTCCAAAGTTTTGGTTTCTTGTGATTTAATGCAACATGACATACATTGTCTTCTAGAGATGGCTACTTGGGATGAGTACTTGATAGACATTGTCGGTTTGTTTTCTGAGTCGTATTTTAGATTTGGGAGACATAATTGATTGCATTCATCTTCTCTTTGATGGAGATGATCCTTCTTCAGTTGTTGCGAGGGAACACTTTGACCCTCTTGTTGATTCTCTACATGATCACTCTTTGCAGTTTGACATGAGTGTGGATACTTTTGGACAACATTTGGAGGATGCTTCATTGTCTTCAGAGGTATCCTTGTCTTTGGATTGTGTACTACAATCATTTTTAGGAGATTCTGGATTGTCTTCTTCTACAGTGTGGCCTAGAATGCTTGTTTGGAGTGTGACACCTTTCGACATCGACATGGAGACACTTGAGAATTCTTCAGATACATCAACACATATCATATTTCTTCCCACATCTTTCTTTCAAAAATGGGAAGATATCCTACACCATCTTCGTTTTGTTTCTTCCTAAGGGGAGGGACGTTGTTTGACGCTATTGGATCATCTTCAACATTCAATGTCGAGCTTCTACCATCATTGCAGGAGTCTTAATATTGAGGGGGGGCTGCATGGTCTCTCTTCTTATTCTCTCTTATGGGGGGGGTCTTTTTCCTCACATGGGGATTTTTCCTTCTCATTCATCATTGAGAGTATTTTGTATCATCATCTCTCTTTTGGGGAGGACTTTTGTCCCACTGGGTTTTCTCGTTTTCCTCGTTTGTGAGAGATTGCATTTGCATTTGTACATGGGTATCTAGCATGGCGTCATAGTTGGGACCCATCTTTGTGTCATTTGCATAATAATCAACTACTCCCTAAGTTGCACTTAAGGGGGAGGTGTTGGTGTAAATAGGTGTTTTATGTATCTAGTCATTACTAGGTCCTATTTACATGTTAAGTCCACTTATGTCCTAGGAGGGAATCTTTATAGTTTAGGTGTTAGTTATCATTATATCTTATCTTTTGAATTTTAACACGTGTCCTAGGTAGTTATGATAAGTTGTCTCATGACGTAAGATTAAGACACTTGTCATGATCTTGTTTAATCCTATGCCTCACCTTGGCCATATAACTAGGTGGTTTCATATGTAAATCATATGGATATTGAATGAATCATTGATAAAACAATTGCTATCATTTGCATCCTTTGATAAAATAGCAGTATTCTTTCATAGTTGATCTCTATTGTGCTTTCATGAAGTTCCTAGATCTTGGGTTGCTATAATCTTCAACCAAATCTTGCATGGTGTAGAGTTAAATAACTATACCGAATCTTAGAAGATTGCATAGATAACATCAGACATGGACGATAGAATACCTCAATTTCAAAATGTTCCGTGAAATAAATTGGAAGGATATTTTCAAAAAGACAAGCTAACTTGGAAAGCTAAGAATTCAAGTAGGCCTTCCACTCCTGACTCTAGTTCCTCAAAGAAAAAGGTAAATACTAGTGATAGGAAAAAAAGTTTTAATGGTAGAACAGATGAACCTATCAACATACTAGGGTTAGATAAAGATGATAATGCTTGGATGGGACCTGAATACCATAAAGTCCTTAGCAATCTTAAAAAGGGAAAAAGAAAGGTTACAAATAAAGAATGATATCAATGAAAGGTCATTTTATTGAGTGAATCCCTTGGCAATAAACCCTAGGGATAATGAATTTGTTGATCATGTCTTGTCTCTCATAAAGCAATACAAAGGTCCTTTTTGTTATAAAGATATTGTTGCAACTAGATCTAAGAGATGATGTAGAGACTCAAGATGATGAAAGTTCACTAAAGGCAGTTAGATTTGAAAAGAAAACTAAAATTTCAAGGGAAGAAAAAATTCTAGAAGAAGTAAATGAACTCAAGGTTGAACTTGATAGGTTGGAGGCTTAGAGGATCCATGATGATTTGAAAAGAAGGATTGATGCTTTGAGAGATATAGATCAACAAGGCAATTTTCCCCATACAAGGAAGTCATATCAGAATGTTCAAGCCATTAAAGCTAGAGCTTTAGTCCCACAACAAGGATTACAGGTAAATTCTAAAGCATCTTCTCTTGGTGGATCACAAAAATATCCAATTGGGAGAGGTACAAGCCATGTTTTTGCTACGTCACGATTGATTTTAGAAAGACACATACAACTTGAATTCACTGGGATTCTTAGGTATCCAAACCAAGTCTTGATTGAAGTAAGGACTGCATTAGATTTTTTTTTGGAAATATTGCATTATTTGGTGAAGACCATGTGAAAGCATTCATAAATCTAACTGAAAAATTTGAAATTGAGGATGAAGATGTCCTCATGAGATTATTTGTGCAGTCTCTAACTAACGAAGCAAGGGATTGGTATAAAGCACTTCTTGCGACAAGCATTGAATCATGGGATGTTTCAAAGGATGTTTAGAGTATAATATGGTGATAAGACTAACCCAAGTTTCATCATAAATGAGTTCACTAATATTACCAAATGGTCAAATGAGGTTGTGTCTGCTTTCAATGCAAGGTTCACCAAGGTGATGAATAAAATCCTCGCTTACCTTAAACCTATTGAATCTATGTGTTAATTTTTATGATGTAATTCATATGATCCTAAGATGGGCTATCAGTTGAGAGACAAAGACCCTTAGATGTTGAGTGATGCATACAAGGTGTCTACTCATATAGAGAATAACAAAAGAGCATCATGTAAGCATTATAAGAGGGATGCCATTAAGATCTTGACTAATAGTAAAGGACATCAGGATAATTGCTTGCATTTGAAGACAAATTAGAGAAAGTGATGAACACCTTGAAGGGCCTAAGCTATAAAATGGATCAAAATGAAAAAGGTTTTCCTTGTGATAGCCCTAATTATCATAAGAAAGAAAGAATGCCAAGGTTATTTGATCAACCTTATCATACAACTTAACATGATGGAAAGCATGTCCATAATCATTAGAGGGGGTCTTCAAGCAAAGAAACACAAAATACTCTGAAAAAGGTTTTCCTTGTGATAGCCCTAATTATCATAAGAAAGAAATAATTCCAAGGTTATTTGATCAACCTTATCATACAACTTAACATGATGGAAAGCATATGCATAATCATTAGAGGGGGTCTTCAAGCAAAGAAACACAAAATACTCTGAAAAATCCCAAAGAAAATGTTGTGGAGGAAACTCCCTAGTGTATTGCATGCCAATTGCCTCATTCTCCTTTGTACTATATGGTATCACAATCTATTGATACTTATAATCACTCATGTGATGAAGGAAATGATTTTGACCATGGAATAGGTCAAAATTATGAACACCAAGACATTAACAAGATGTATACTGGATTATGCTTCTAAGTATAGAATAATATTCATCATTAGATGAATGTGGTATTGAATTAGGCATTAATGATAGAAGATGCTTGAACAAAACATATCATCAACAAATTTTATCTAAAGATGAAGAAATTTATCATGTCCACAATTTTGAATATGTTGTTCCCAATTTGAGATTGAGGAGGCATTCCGATGAAAATATCAGAGCCCTAACAACTGCTGTAGTTGCTCAAGTTAAGGGTAACTACAACTTGAGAAGAAAAGAAAACAATGTTGCTCAAAGTAATGCAAACAACATCTCCATAAAAGGTAAACAAAATGAAGTAAAGATTCCAACCCCTACTATGAATGGTGAAGCAAAAGGAAAAGGCGAAAAGAGGAGAAAAAGGTGACTATACCTATTCCTAATAATTCTCTTAGATGTGTTTTACCAACATATACTCCAATTGATATCACTTAGGTCCTTAGTCAAATCAAAGTTTTAGTGCCCTTATTGGAAATGATGAGGATTAAAGATCATAAAGGTAAAACTATGGTTTTGATAGGAGAGATTTTTTCTAGTTCTTCAAATAGTGTAAATTATGACGACCAACTTGTAAAGAACAAGAAGTATGTGAATAATGTTAACAACAAGGGTGCAAGTTGTGAAGGCTTCAAATCATGAAAGATAACACTTCTGGTGTATAGAACCTTCTCCGTATCAGGATTCCAAAGTTTGTATCCTTTTATGCCAACACTATAAACAATAAAAATACATTTGACATCCTTGTTCTCCAATTTAGATCTTTTCTCATTCAACACATGTGCATATGCCTCATAGCCAAAGACTCGAATGTGTCTCAGAGAGGGCTTCTTACCAGACCATGCTTCCAAAGGAATTTTCTCAACAAGAGCAGAATTAGGAGAACGGTTTATCAAGTAACATGTTGTAGCAACTGCCTCTGCCGAAAACTTCTCCTCCAAGCCAACATTGCTCAACATACTTCATGCTCTTTCCATCACTGTCCTGTTGAACCTTTCTGCAACTCCATTTTGCTGCGGAGTGTAAGGTGTAGTTTTATGTCTTTTAATTCCATGATCTTTACATTACCTCTTGAATTCATCAGAAAAAAACTCACCGCCGTTGTCAGTCCTTAAACATTTTATTTTTCTTCCAGTCTGATTTTCTACAAGGTTCTTAAATTCCTTAAATCGACTAAACACTTCTGATTTACTTTTCAAAAAATAAACAAATGTTCTTCTCGAATAATCATCAATGAACGATACATAGTACCTTGACTTCGACAAAGAAGGAACATTCACTGGAAAAAAAACATCAGAATGTATATAATCAACCAAACCAGAAGATTTGTGAGGAATGGAGTAAAATGAAACACGGTGTTGTTTACCATATATACAATGTTCACAAAACTCGAATTCGAGGTTACAATTTTTAAGCCCCTCAACCAGTTTTTTATTCTTCAATGTTTTTAAACCTTTCTCTCCAATGTGGCCTCGCCTATGATGCCAGAGCATAGTCTTTTCTGTTGGAAGTTTAAATTCCATAGAGTTTACACTATCAAGAATTTCTTCATCTTTTCCCCCATGAGTAGCTTTCATTGACTTGGCAGAGAAACTATTGCATTGCACAACATGTGCATCAAACTTATACAAGGTACCAATACGAGCACCTCTTGCTAGCACCATAGAGCCTCTAGTCATCTTGCAGCCATTTCTAGAGAATGTGACTTGCACTCCAATATCATTCAACATACTAATAGAAAGTAGATTTCGAGCCAGACCTGGTATATGCATTACATCATTGATTCCCTTCACTCTTCCATCTGGGAATTGAATTATGACTCTTCCACGGCCAACTATTTCTAATGATGAATCTCTTGCCAAATACACCTTTCCACCATCGTATTTTTCATACTTCATCAACCAGTCTCTATGAGATGTCATGTGGAAAGATGCTCCAGAATCAATCAGCCAAAAATCATTTGATGCCTGTGTAGCCAAGGCTGCAATGAAAGTGTCTGCATCACTCTGAGAAGAATCATTATCGGAAGAATACTTCTTCTTCTTCTTCTTCTTCTTCTTCTTCTTCTTCTTCTCCTCTTTACAATCCTTTCGAACATGACCAGGTTGCCCACAATTCCATAACTTCACCTTGGACTTCTTGCCAGGAGACTTTGATCTCCCTTCTAATTTGGATTTGGACTTCTTGTCCTTCTTGCCTTTTTCTTTCAATCTGCCTCTAACAGCAAGAGCCTCCTTCACCATCTCAGAAGATTTTCTTCTCATCTGTTCTGATAACAAAGAAGCAACAACATCTTCCATCTTAAAAGTGGATGTCGTACTCCCAATAGCCATCACCTGGTGATCCCAAGAATTTGGAAAAGAACATAATAACAACATACAACGATCTTCTTCATCAGTCTTCACACCCACAGATGTTAATTGTGCAATCAGCATGTTGAAAGCGTTCAAATGATCAGCAACAGACCCTCCTTCCTGCATTCTCAAAGAGTACAACTTCTTCCTCAAGAAAAAATTATTCACCAAGGACTTGCCCTGATAAATAGCTGCTAGTATTTTCCACAAGGAAGATGCAGTCTTTTCTTCATGAAAATTTAGAAGAAAAGAGTCTTATCAGCCCCTTTGATTTTCTATCTGCAAGGTCCCAATTCTCTTTCTTCATGCCTATAGGCTTTGTTCCAGACACAACAATCCAAAGATCATGTTCAACCAACAAATCTTCCATTTTAATTTTCCACAACTCAAAAATTCTGCCATAGAATTTCTCAATTTCAATCTTTCCTGATGTGCTTGCCATCTTAACCTGTAATTCGAATTACCAAACTTCTACAAAACTTTCATTGAACAGAATTGACACAAAAATCCCAATGTACCCACAAGGATAACACAACTGGCCAGGCTCTAATACCACTTGTAAGGAAAGCTAAGATGTGGAAACAACTCTCCTAATGTCAAAACCTCAGGGAAGAATGCAAAGATACTTTTAAATTTTCAATTATAGTCCAATTAAGATAGACTTGAAATAAATAGCAGAAACAGAGAAATGAACATACACAGATGAACACCAGATTTACGTGGGAAAACCCTTACAAGAGAAAAACCCACCACACCAAGAAAAGCCCCTTTGTATTACAGTAATGGAAATTACATACAGAGATCAGACTTATCTTTTTGATGTCAAATTTACAACAGCATAATCCTTGATCAACCTTGTACAAAACATTCAAATTACAATACTCTCAGAATTGAATTCACACTGATCACTCATCGAACTGTTCATCCCACTGATCATCCAACCGAAAAACATCATCGATCTCTGAGTATATCCATGTCGTCCTTGGTCTGTTGAACTTCCTCACAGAACTGCCACAACAATCTAACTTCCAATGGTTCCGATTCGGCTTCTCTGATTGGTCGAAGACACACAACGTAGGATAGTCTTCCAATTGGTCAACAACGTTCAACCTATTTTTGCATGTCGGTGAGACACTAACCGTGTCTCCCCGATGCCACAAGACCCAATTGTAGTTATCGCCAAGAGTCCTCACCATTGGTAAGACATTATACCAAGTTCACAAACTGTTGCTCGGACTTCCCCTTGTCGCCAAGACATCATACCAATATCCATTACATGTAGCGCTATCTCCAAGACAATCGCTAGTCGGCGAGAGGTCATACCAAAGTTCCAAAGTCACATAGACATCAACATTCCCATCGGTGAGACTATTGCTATTCGCCAAGAGATCATACCGAGCCCTTCAAGTCATATCGAAAAGAACACTCGTTGGAAAGACTTAGGCTATCGTTGAGAGGTAATATCGAGGGTTCCAAGTCACCCCGAAACCACCCTTCGCCAGGAGTCATACCAACAATAGACTAAAGCATCAGTGAGACTAACACCCATCGCCAAGAGCTCTTACCGAGTGTTCAAGTCTCTCCCCGAAGACTCCGAGTGTAACACTATCAGCGAGACATACCATCTGCCCCCAGGAGTTCTTACTAAAGTCACATGTTACACCGATGACTCCAAGTGTATAACTATTGGCAAGACATCTCATATCGGTAAGACTTCATACCGACAATAAACCTTTCGACCAAGTGTCTCCCTGATGACTTCGGTCGCCACAAGTCACAGCGATAGCTTCAGTCGGCAAGACACCAACAAGGTCTCAGCGACCTGAGCAATTCACAAGGTTGCACAACTGTTAGTCAGCTAGACATAAAAGATGTCACATCGAATTTTCTCTTTCAGAGGTTTCAGCCTGTGAGATTGAGGCACACTATTCCAACAAACTCCCACTTGATGAAGATCACACAGGCACCTCCAGAGCACAACAAAACTACTAAAATTCATGGGCACTAAAGCCCATCGAATTGGCACACCACCCGAACTTGACTGTGCTCGTTGGCTTCGTCAATGCATCTGCCACATTCTCCAAAGTATTCACTTTTTCTAAAGAGACCTTTCCATCCTCCACCATATCTCGTACAAAATGATACTATACATCTATATGTTTCGTCATGGCATGGAAAGTAGGATTTTTTGCAAAAAAAAGCACTCTGACTGTTACAGTAAATTGTTATTTTCCCTGCATCAAAACCAATGTTAGAACACAATTTTTTTAACCAGATTGCTTCTTTATAGGCATGTGTTGCTGCCATGTATTCTGCCTCTGCAGTAGAAAAAGCGGCTACAGCCTGCTGCTTACTCATCCAACTCATTGCACCACCATTCAACATGAAAATACATCCACTGGTGTATCTTCTGCTGTCAATGTCCCCTGCCTAATCAAAATCCACATATCCTTGAATACTGAGAGTCCTTTGTGATTCAACCAAGTTCCCTTGGTAACAAAAATCATATTCTGAAGTTCCCTTCAAATATCTAAACACTCTTCACAACATCCCAATGTGTCCTTCCAAGATTAGCCATAAACTGACTAAGTACTCCCACTGCTTGGGAAATGTCTAGCCTTGTATAGACCATTGCATACATAAGACTGCCAACAACACTAGCATAAGGCACACTAGTCATGTCCTCCATCTCAGTAGGATATTTTGGACAGTCTTCAATAGATAGCTTCGTTCCCTGCAAAACTGGAACAACTAGCTGCTTGCAATTAGTCATACAAAATCTCTCTAGAACAGTCTTAACATACTTACTTTGACTGAGTGAAAGTTTTCTACTATTCCTATCCCTAGTTATTTCCATCCCCAGAATATACCTTGCTACACCAAGATCTTTCATTTCGAACTTTGCAGACAACTGAGACTTAAGATCAGAAATCATTAACTTACTATTGCCTATGAACAATATATCATCAACATAGAGAGCAATAATAAGAATTTGATCACTTTTAGCTTTGTAATATACACAATGATCAGATTTTGATCTTACAAATCCTAATGACAAAAAAAAGTGTCAAACTCGGTACCACATTCTAGGAGACTGCTTGAATCCATACAGAGACTTTTTCAACTTACAAACCAATCTTTCTTTACCTTTCTCCACAAAGTGCTCAGGTTGGGACATATAAATTTTCTCTTTAAGATCACCATGAAGAAATGTTGTCTTCACATCCATCTGTTCAACCTCTAAGTCATGCACTGTTGCAAGTGACAAAAGGAATCTGATAGATGTCAGCTTAGCTACAGGAGAAAAAATATCCCCATAATCAATTCCCTCTACCTGGGAATAACCCTTTGCAACCAACCTTGCCTTGTATTTTTCCACACTGCCATCCAGACCTATTTTCTTTTTAAATACCCATTTGCAACCCATAGCTTTTCTGCCTTCAGGCAAGGGTACCAAACTCCAAGTATCATTCTTTTCTAATGATGGAATTTCTTCATTCATGGCTTCCAACCAAGAGTTTGAATCAGACATTCTAAATGCCTTTTTCACAGTCCTAGGCTCATCAGTGCTAGAAATTAAAGCATAGGCACAAGTAGAATCTATCAAAGAAAACCCATACCTATCAGGTTGCTTTGTTTCACGAGTTGACCTCCTCACTTGCTGAGGCTGAGGTTGTTCTTCTTCATCAAAACTTTCAGAACTACTTGAGCTCTCCTTAGTTTCAAGTACATTTTGAATTTTCAATTCCTCTTTATCTGGTTTTGAGGAATTTCAACTACATCCTTTTTGTTTTCTGATTTTGTCTCTGACTGTAGATCTAAGGTAGAAGGCTTCAGCTCATGAAAGATAACACTTCTATTGTATAGAACCTCTTCGTATCAGGATTCCAAAGCTTGTATCCTTTTATGCCAGCACTATAACCAATAAAAATATATTTGACATCCTTGTTCTCCAATTTAGATCTTTTCTCATTCGGCACATGTGCATATGCCTCACATCCAAAGACTCGAATGTGTCTCAGAGAGGGCTTCTTACCAGACCATTCTTCCAAAGGCGTTTTCTCAACAAGAGCAGAATTAGGAGAACGGTTTATCAAGTAACATGCTGTAGCAACTGCCTCAGCCCATAACTTCTCCTCGAGCCAACACTGCTCAACATACTTCATGCTCTTTCCATCATTGTCCTCTTGAACCTTTCTGTAACTCCATTTTGCTACTGAGTGTAAGGTGTAGTTTTATGTCTTTTAATTCCATGATCTCTACAGTACCTCTCGAATTCATCAGAAAAAAACTCACCGCCATTGTCAGTCCTTAAACATTTTATTTTTTTCTTCCAGTATGATTTTCTACAAGGTTCTTGAATTCATTAAACCGACTGAACACTTCTGATTTAATTTTCAAAAAATAAAAAAATGTTCTTCTCGAATAATCATCAATGAACGATACATAGTACCTTGACTTAGACAAAGAAGGAACATTCACTGACCAAAAACATTAGAATGTATATAATCAAGCAAACTAGAAGATTTATGAGGACTGGAGTAAAATGAAACACGGTGCTATTTACCATATATACAATGTTCACAAAACTCGAATTCATCTTACAATTTTCAAGCCTCTCAACCAAGTTTTTATTCTTCAAGGTTTTTAAACCTTTCTCTCCAATGTGGCCTAACGTATGATGCCAGAGCATAGTCTTTTCTGCTGGAAGTTTAACTTCCATAGAGTTTACACTATCAAGTATTTCTTCCTCTTTTCCCCCATGAGTAGCTTTCTGTGACTTGGCAGAGACACTATTGCATTGCACAACATGTGCATCAAGCTTATACAAGGTACCAATACAAGCACCTCTTGCTAGCACCATAGAGCCTCTAGTCATCTTGCATCCATTTCCAGAGAACGTGACTTGCACTCCAATATCATTCAGCACACTAACAGAAAGTAGATTTCGAGCTAGACCTGGTATATGCATAACATCATTGATTCCCTTCACTCTTCCATCCGGGAATTGAATTCCGACTCTTCCACGACCAACTATTTCTAATGATGAATCACTTGCCAAATGCACTTTTCCACCATCATATTTTTCATACTTCGTGAACCAATCTCTATGAGATGTCATGTGGAAAGATGCTCCAGAATCAATCAGCCAGACATCATCTAATGCCTGCGTAGCCAAGGCTACAATGAAAGCGTCTGCATCACTTTGAGAAGAATCATTATCAGAAGAATACTTCTTCTTCTTCTTCTTCTTCTCCTCTTTACAATCCTTTCAGACATGACCAGGTTGCCCACAATTCTAGCACTTCACCTTGGACTTCTTGCCAGGAGACTTTGATCTCCCTTCTGATTTGGATTTGGACTTCTTGTCCTTCTTTCCTTTTTCTTTTAATTTTCCTCTAACAACAAGAGCCTCCTTTTCCATCTCAGAATATTTTCTTCTCATCTCTTCTGATAACAAAGAAGCAACAACATCTTGCATCTTAAAAGTGGATGGCATACTCCCAATAGCCATCACCAGGTGATCCCAAGAATCTGGAAAAGAACATAATAACAACATACAACGATCTTCTTCATTAGTCTTCACACCCACATATGTTAATTGTGCAATGAACATGTTGAAAGCGTTCAAATGATCAACAACGAACCCTCCTTCCTGCATTCTCAAAGAGTACAACTTCTTCCTCAAGAAAAAATTATTCACCAAGGAATTTCCCTAATAAATAGCTCCCAGTATTTTCCACAAGGAAGATTCAGTCTTTTCTTCATGAACATTCAGAAGAACAAAGTCTTCTAAATAGAGCCTTATCAGCCCCTTTGATGTTCTATCTATAGGTCCCAATCCTCTTGCTTCATGCCTATAGGCTTTGTTCTAGGCACAACAATCCAAAGATCATGATCAACCAACAAATCTTCCATTTTAAGTTTTCACAACTCAAAATTTCTGCCATTGAATTTCTCAATTTCAATCTTTCTTGATGTGCTTTCCATCATAACCTTTAATTCGAATTACCAAACTTCTACAAGACTTCCACTGAACAGAATTGACACAAAAAACCCAACGTACCCATAAGGATAACACAACTGGCCATGCTCTGATACCACTTGTAAGGAAAGCTAAGATGTGGAAACAACTCTCCTAATGTCAAAACCTTAGGGAAGAATGCAGAGATACTTTTAAATTTTCAATTACAGTCCAATTAAGATACACTTGAAAGAAATAGCAGAAACAAAGAAATGAACATACATAGATGAACACCAGATTTACGTGGGAAAACCCTTACGGGAGAAAAACCCACCACACCAAGAAAAGCCCCTTTGTATTACAGTAATGGAAATTACATACAGAGATCAGACTTATCTTTTTGATGTCAAATTTACAACAGCATAATCCTTGATCAACCTTGTACAGAACATTCAAATTACAATACTCTCAGAATTGAATTCACACTGATCACTCATCGAACTGTTCATCCCACTGATCGTCCAACCAAACAACATCATCGATCTATGAGTATATCCATGTCATCCCTGGTCTGTTGAACTTCCTCACAGAACAACCACAACAGTCTAACTTCCAACGGCTCCCATTCAGCTTCTCTAATTGGTTGAACACACACCACGTAGGATAGTCTTCCAATCGGTCAACAACGTTCAACCTGTGTTCGCATGTCGGTGAGACACTAACTGTGTCTCCCCGATGCCACAAGACCTGATTGTAGTTATCGCCAAGAGTCCTCACCATCGGTAAGATGTTATATCGAGTTCACAAACTATCGCTCGGACTTCCCCTTGTCGCCAAGACATCATAGCGATATCCATTACATGTAGCGCTATCACCAAGACAATCGCTAGTCGGCGAGAGGTCATACCGAAGTTCCAAAGTCACATAGACATCAACAGTCCCATCGACGAGACTATCGCTATTCACCAAGAGATCATACCGAGCCATTCAAGTCATATCGAAAAGAACACTCGTCGACAAGACTTAGGCTATCGCTGAGAGGTAATACCGAGGGTTCCAAGTCACCCCAAAACCACCCTTTGCTAGGAGTCATACCGACAACAGACTAAAGCATCGGTGAGACTAACACCCATTGCCAAGAGCTCTTACCGAGTGTTCAAGTCTCTCCTCGAAGACTCCAAGTGTAACATTGTCGGCGAGACATACCATCTGTCGCCAGGAGTTCTTACTGAAGTCACATGTTACACTGATGACTCCAAGTGTATAACTATCAGCAAGACATCTCATATCGGTAAGACTTCATATCGACAATAAACCTTTCGGCCAAGTGTCTCCCCGATGACTTTGGTCGCCACAAGTCACAACGATAGCTTCAGTCGGCAAGACACCAACAAGGTCTCGACGAACTAAGCAATTCACAAGGTTGCACAACTGTTAGTCGGCCAGACAGAAAATATGTCACACCGACTTTGCTCTTTCAGAGGTTTCAGCCTGTGAGATTGAGGCACACTATTCCAACATTTGATACAATAAAATTTTAAGCATTGTTTCAAAGAAAAATCAAGAAAAATTATGTTCAAGATCTACCCCATTATGGCCTGGTGACAACGAGAGTGCCCCTCGGGAAATTTGGTAAAAAATATGAAATTTCCAAATTGTTTGACAAGATGATTTAATGTGTATAGGTGCGATGACGGTGAAAAATTATGATTTTAGGTCAATTTGGTCAACAATAGTAGCATTACATTGACATGACCAATGTATACATTGCAATAGAGGGGTCCATTAGGTCATTGGAGATCTATAAATAGGCCATTGGGTAGAAAAAATACTCATTTGTGCATTTTGATTTTGAGATTTGGAGAGGAGTAGAGTGAGCTAGAGTAGAGAAGAGCATCTATAGAGCTATGGCGGGAATTTTAGAGGCCAATCATCAGGGAGGGTGAGTTTGAAGCTACATGCGGCTAGAGGGCTTGGGTGATGTGGTATGTAGCATATCCCTCTTTTTAAATTTTTGACATTTTTTGCTAGATTTTAGGGCTTGAAAATAGAGCCATGGATGTAGTTTAGAATTCTGTGTTGCATCTATCATCGTAAGTGACACATTTTTTCGTGTTTTGTGTCACATTTGTTAATGCGTGACACAATTGTCTTGTGGTGTAGTAATCATTTTTGTGCACCACAATAATTTTTAGCGTCGCATTTGTTATGTGGTGATGCAACTGTAGTATATAGCACCACATTTTTAAATGTGTGACATAATTGTCAGATAAAATGATGTAAGTGTTTTCTTGAGCCGCAATTGTATTTGTGATTTGCATGTGTTTTAAATGACACATTTGACTTATATAGCGATGCATTTGACTATCAAAGTAAAAAATGCATTTTAATTTTTTTTTTGTAGATTTTACCTAGTCAAATAGGGTTAGGAAGAGGTCCTGATTGATGTAATGTGTTGTTTGAGCATTAGCGAGATTGCTTCCCTTGTATACACGTGAGATTCAACCATCATCTATGGTGCTTCAAGATTTTTTGGATATGGGAAAGTGTGCCACTCTGCATGCTCTCAGCTTCTACTACATCACATTCATGCCTAAGATTAGGGCTAGCAGGGGGGTCATTACTACATTGGTAGAGAGATGGTACTCAGAGATGAGCTCCTTTCATCTGCCCACTGGCGAGCAATGATTTTAGAGGATGTATGGCACATCCTTCACATCCCTATTCATGACGAGAGGGTTGCATATGACCTCGATTCTAGACTAGCAGTGATGCATAGATGTTTTTCAGATTGATGATTTAGGGGTCGAGGATTACAAGATCTGTTGGGATACTCTAGTTGACCGATATGAGAGATTGATCATTATTGTTTGCAATGTTATAGTTGGTGTTCTGGTTCTACATCGACATGGGCATGGGTTTCTAGTGGGATGGGGTCAAATGATGGCCTACATGATGGATGAGAGGATAGTTTATGCCTAGAGCCCTTGTGTGCTTGTGATGTTATATTTTCAATTGGATGACGTAGCCTATAGGGGAGCATGCTCCATTGGATGCATCTAGTCACATTGCTACATGTGTGGGCATGGGAGCATATTTTTTTCTTTCAACCAGTGACCATGAGAGATCTTGCTATTGGCCTACCATGTGTATACATCTATGATGGTGTTGTGACATAGAGACATGCTAATGATGTGGGCTATTGGAGACATGAGATAGAAATGCTCGTTGGTTTCACATGGATGCCATACAGGTATTGTGCAACATGGGACAATGATGTGGTTCATTTTTCCTATTGAAAACAAGCTAGGTACTTGATTGGACACATAGTCCAAACCCAACACATCATAGAGAGACAATTTTTAGAGTAGGTGTTACAATAGTTTGGGGAGCATCGAGTTGTTCTTGTTGCCTTACCTATGTTTGATCATTTTGTGAGAGAGGTGGGACACTGGGGACTGATGATCAATCCTTAGGTAGCATTTCTTGAGTTTGATTAGCTGCAATTAGTATAGTGGGAAGCTAGCCCAGAGATGATAGATGGCGAGACTATGCAAGAGTATGATTCATGGTGGGCGTAGCATAGGCCTATTCCCTTTATAGATTCTGGGGTACCGATTCCTTGGGAAAGACAAGGATGAGGCTGAAGAGGTCGGTTGAGGGGGATGTGGAGAAGAAGGGTAGATGATGATGGAGAGAAAGGCAGAGGCAGAGGAGATTATGATGGAGGGAGATGTGGAGGCAGAGGTAGAAGCAAGGTTCCACTCATGATTCCAACATGATTACCACCTATTGTAGAGGAGTAGAATGTTGAGATGGATATGGTAGTGGATAAGGGGCCTGATGATGTTCCTATCAGGGAGGCCATAGAGGATGTGCTCACCGAGGAGGCAAAGGTCAGGGGTGATGATGCATAGGCACAAATACTAGCATTACAAGCACAGGTGCAGGTGTTGTAGGTATAGTTATAGGCCTCACAGGTGCGAGAGGTAAAAATCATTGCAAAGTGGGATACAACTATGATTAGGGTACATAGGGTCGAGCAATGATCATTGATTTTTATCAATACAATGGGTGGTCCTGTTGCAAATTTTGCACGATAATTGTATCAAGTGGGTTGGGAGACCCAATATTATAGAGTTATATGAGGATGTAAATCCACTGGTGTAGATAGCTCCTAGCTATATGAATGGTAGATCACCATATCCACCACCAAAACCATGGAAAGAGTAGGACCAGCCAAGGCCCTCAGGACATAGATAGGATAGTCCATCCCTTGGGCCATCACTGAAAGAGGATAGGGTCAGCTCAGACTATCATGATTTTTGTATTGTATATAGACACACTCATGTATATTTTAGTTGAGCCCGTGAGCTCCATTTTTGACAATCATTCCATTTTTGTACTATGAAACTATTTTGATATATATGATATGCATTATTTTTTACGATGAATATGTGGTGTCTCCATGTTTTATATGCATGTTTCTATGATTTTGGATCTACATGATGCATTCTATGTTTATGTGATTGTTCCTATATTATTCATATATGGATAGATGCATATGATGTTGATTTATGCTTATATGTATGATGTGATGCACATGGATATCTATTGTTTATGGTTTATGATGCGAATAATCATGTTTATATCACCTATATGCAGGATGATACTATATGTTTATGAGATGTCATGGAAATGCTTTATATGATGCTATGTTGATGATGATTCTATAAAATGAAATGCAATGCTATTTTTTGTATTTTTATGCAATATGGATGACCTAACATGCATATGATGTACATGATGTTCTAACATGATTATGGATGCAAGATCATGTGATTGATGCATTTATTTTTGTGTCATAGAATGCTATCAGAATGGCTGCAGGGAATGACAAAAGAAATGTTAGCAAAAGGAAAAGTTAATAAGAAGTGAAGAATGATTACACGGATCAACCAATTGAAATGAAATGAATCGAATAGATCAAGATTGATATATGATTGGTAGGATAGATTTTGAGCTTTAATTAGTGCATGATTATTATCATAGAGCATTTTATTATGTGACAAGTGGATGTATGCAAACCAAAGAATGAATTGTGATGGCGATGTCTGTTTTCATTTGCCTAAAGTTTTGATAAGAGACAAGTTGATATATGTACACCAAGTTGAGATAAACCTTGGTGATGTTAGTATCCATTGTTAGGACTAAGACACAATAGACAAGGAGTGTTATGATGCATTCTAGATAAATTCTTGTCGGAATATGTGAGCTAGAAGTATCCACAAGCATGTTGATCCTAATGCAAGAAAGCGTTAGTTGAAATTTAACTTGCTTGGGATGTTAGATTATGCCAAATGGAACCCTGATCACACACACAGAACTTAGTTTCCCTAGTCATATTTTCAAGACAAACTACAAACATAAATAAATAGAAATAGTCATGATCCATCATCGCTCCTCTAATCTCTTGTGGATATCATCAAGTAGCACACGAACATGACAAAAGATAAATCAGATAAAAAGATAATACTAACTAGACCAAATGAGTCAACAAACATTTAGATCTTCTTACCAATAGTGAGTGTTTTGTTGATAGGATTGAAAGGATTATGTTTGATTTCAAGGATGAACATCTGGTGTAATACATATAGTCTAGTTTTGATGATGCAACAACATTTTTAAGATAAAAAGGATAGCTAATAAAGATATGTTTTGTTGATAGATAAGTAGGAAATTAATCAACTAGGGTGAAGGCTAGTTTTATAGTTTGTCTATTGTTTCATGATTTGTTGAACTCAATTTTCTATAGAATGTTTTGTTTGTGTCTGATCAAGATGTCAATCCTGACAAGGGATAATTTATCATGGAAGGTGGATTGTAATAGATACAAATTTATTATAGCTTGTAGATAGTTTATTTTGGAAAGCGAATTGTGGTGAGTGTTTGTAATAAAATCCTCTAATATCATGTCAAAATCCCATCAAAAAATATAGGTCAAAGATTTACCCCTAGTTAGGTATAGGGCCAGTTATTATAGAAGGAATGGATATGGAAAGATGGTGACATGAAACATCAACCACTCTCAGGCCACGAGAGGTGTGACAAAGTTTTATTATGACAAAGTGTATGCTTGGTTTATTATGGTTGGAATGAAAAATCAAATAGAATGATGATATATGTTAGAGTAATGACCTCCTACACATGGTTCTTTTTTTCTAGATTTTCACCATGATACTTATCCAAAGCACAACCGAAGTGGTTTTCACTATTGGATAGATTATCTCTTTACTTTTTTCTTTTTCTTTTCTATTTTTCTATATTTTCTTTTTTTTGGATCTCTGGAAGTCATGTATAGTACTTTCGAAGGTGCATGCTATTGATAGGATCAGGTAGTGGTTCACCTTTAGGAGTAGCAAGTTAATAAGAATCAAACCCAAATGATGTAGTGATAATATAATGACCTAACTAGTTTGGCTCAAACTTTCTTGGATTTTGTCTATCTAGTTGATTCTTCGAGTTCTCTTTTAGGACTAAGTCACTGAGATCAAAGTTTCAAACTCAGACTCTTTTATTGTAGCTATGGCAGAGACAATTTTGATAGGCATGTAGATGAACCATTGCAGTTTGTTGTCTCTCATCTAGTAGCTCTAGCTCATGTAGTCTTGATATTCTGTAGTCTTCGTCATCAATAAACTGCTACATGGAGACTCTCAGGGATGGTAACTCGACCTCGATAGGAAGGATGGATTTAGAACCAAAGACAAGGGAATATGGTGTGGCACCAATAGGAGTACTAATACTCGTATGATAAGCCCATAAGGCTGAATTCAATTGTATATGCCAATCACGACCAATGTCATTGATGGTATTCTTTAGGATTTTATGATGGTTTTATTAGATGCCTCCACTTGACCATTACCCTGGGGATAATAAGGAGTGGTGAAGTGATGTTGAATATGATATTTCTTGCATAGTTCCCAGAAATCCCGATTCTTGAAAGGATTGCCATTATCTATGAAAATGGAAAGAGGAACATCATACTGACATATGATGTAGTTTAGAATAAACCTCACAATTCTCTTTCTGGTGATGTATGCCATAGGAATGGCTTCAATCCATTTTATAAAATATTCAGTTGCAGTAATGATGAACTTATGTCTATTAGTGGTAGTAGGGTGAATCTTTCCTACAAGGTTGAGTCTCCATTGAGAGAAAGGCCATGGTGATGTAGTCGGGTGCAACCCCTATGCTAGTGTGTGAATGAAATCTCCATGAATATGAAACTATCACCATTTCTTACAAAGTGGTATGCATCATGTTCCATAGTGGCCCAATAGTATCTTACTCTTATGAGCTTCTTAGCTAAGGTAGGACCACTAGAATGAGCTCCACACATATCATCGTGTACTTCATGTAAAGCCATTTGTGCTTCTTCTATGTCAAGAAATCTAAGAAGAGTACTATCTATGCTACAATGGTATAAGGTATCAACGATGATAAAATACTTGGAGGCTTGTCAGGTAAAGGTTTTTCATTGATTATTTGACAAGTAAGGGGGAAGGATTTGGTCATAGAGGTAATTATACATGTCTTTGTACCAAGGAAAATCAAGACCAAAAATTTTGCACATGAGCTTAGATACGAGGACATCAAAGGGGGGGATCAAAATTTGTTCCAACAAGAACTCACATTGATGCACATTATTAGGTATGTATAGGAGAGATCCAATGGTAGCCATTGCATCAATTGCTTTGTTTTGGACCCATGCAATCTATTTGAATGTGATGACATCAAATTACTCTTTAAAACTATTAACCATCCTTCTGTATGACACAAGTTTTTCATCTTTCATTTCATACTCATCATTGACCTGTTGGACAAACAATTGAGAATCACCATAGACATGTCGGTGCTTGATTTTTCATTTTATAGCCTCCCTAAGTCTTGTTAGTAAAGCTTCATATTTTGCAATGTTTTTGGTACATGAGAATGCTATCTTATGGGTCCCCGAACTGTGGTGGGTGTAGGATCCATCAAAATATAGTTTCCATGTTGTAGATGTCTCTAATGTGAAAATTTCTTCATCTGGAAATTCTGATACAAGAGGTTGAAATGTTGGAGTAGGAGTGTCTACCAATTGATCCACTATTATCTATCCCTTTATTTCTTTCCTATCTACATACTCAATATCAAACTCATTGAGGAGCATTACCTATTTTGCTAGCCTACTTCTGAGAGTTGCTTTACTGAGCAGATAATGTAAAGGATCTATCTTTTCTATTAGCTTGGTATGAAGATTCAACATATAGTGTTGAATATTTTGTGTTGCAGAGATGACAAGACATGCATGCTCAATGGGAGTGTAATTGAGTTTGTACCCCACAAGTTTCTGATTGATGTATTATATCGCTCTCTCTTTTCCATCTTCATCATTCTGTGCTAAAAGAACTCCTAATGTTGATGACGTAGCTGATACATATAGGATGAGTAGTTTTCGGTCAATAGGAGACATAAAGGTTGGTGGCAATAAGGTAATCCTTCAGCTATTGAAAGGCCTACTAACAATGATCGATCCATTTGAATGAAACATATTTTTGAATCAAGTTTTGGAAAGGATGGCATTTGGCTTGTAGCTATGCGATGTACCTGCAGATAAACTGTAGTTTTCCTTGTATACTTCTTAGCTGCGTCACATTTGATGGTTGTGGCATATCAATGATGGATTTCACCTTTATAGGATCAACCTCAACACCTCTATGAGAAATGATGTATCCAAAGATCTTTTCATAAATTACTCCAAAGAAACACTTTTTCAAATTTAATCTAACTTTATATTTTTCCAACCTGGTGAAGATCTTATCAAGCACATATAGATGACTGTCTCTTGTGAGAGTTTTTTCTAATAATTCATCAACATAGACTTCCATAAGGGTTATAACTAGAGAATTCGTGCATGAGTGACAACATTTCGTACTAGCTATTAGATCCACTATCATATCAATGTTAGGTAGGGGAAATCATCTTTAAGACAATTTTTTTTTAAGTCTCTGAAGTCCATATAAATTTAAATTTCTCTTGTTGGTTTTGTGACTGACACAAGATTTGAAATCTATTTTACATAGTCTATTGTCCTAATAAAATTAACATCTAACAATTTCTTCAATTCAGCCTTGACCAATAAGGCAATCTATGGGCGCATCTTCTTTAGCTTTTTCTTGAAAGGTTTCACATTCATAAGAAGAGGAAAATTTTGAAGGAATAACTTAGGGTTTAATCCAGGCATGTCAGATAAGACCATGTGAATTTTATTTATCGTTTGGAGAAATTTTTGATGAAAATCAACTTTTTTGTCTTTATCAACGAAGCTGCAAAGTGTATAATCTTGGGATTCTCAGCTATACTAATTTTTTGTCCTTTAATTTTTCCATGAATAGTGGATATTTTTCTTGACTTGTAGGGAGTAGATCCAACATTCCATCCTTAGGAGACTCAGAGAGATTTTCACCCTCAGATATGTCCTTTATTTTTTCTTTTCCATGGTCTAGAGGAGCCTTTCAATTTTCACCTCTAAGAGACTTATTCTTTTTGCTTTTTCAATTTTGTGACTAGAAGGTGGAGTAGACTCCCCAAATTAGGTATTAGTGTTAAGGTCTATTTTGAATCTAGCTTTATGATCCCCTTGAGGTATACTCTCTAAAAGTCCCATGAACTCAATTATAGCTACATCATTTTCAAAAATTTCCAAACTTGGTGGACCTTGTTGGTACCAATCAATTAGATGTTGATGAATTAGGGACATGTTATCATCTGTATTAGCAAAAATAGGGATGAGGTAGATATGGTACAAATTGAGGAATCGTCAAGGTCCCAAATGGTTTCTATCCAGGCTTGACCATTGGTAGGTTGGTTCTCAGGAAGGTTAGTCTTGATACTATTCTTAGAACTCTTGACAACTTCAAAAATGTTAGCGTCTTTATTCAAAAGTAACTTAGTATGAGGAGCATTCAATTTTAGTTGTTTATACCCAATTCCTTTGTTCTTAGGTCACTTTTTGAGCTCTATACATTTTTTCATTCCTTGATTCTATGCTCTTAGGCCATTGTGGCCATCATAGCCTTTTTTATTAATGATATCAAAACCTTTTCCATACTGTTCAATAGGTAACTGAGCATTTTTTTCATCCTCTTCATCTCTCTAGATCCAAGTAGAGAGGTCTTCATCTATAAATTCCTTTCCTAGTTCACCCCACTTGGTGAAGGTAGTAGGGGTTGATACTAAATGATTACCTTAGGATCTTTTTGTATATGGTGTGGCTTACCAAAATGTTTCGGTGAGGCTAGAAACTTACCAACATAGAATAAGTTTTCAATGTTATATCCACCACATCCATCATCATGGACATAGACCTTTCTTTTAGGAAATGATATAGGTGGAGATGGAGATTTGGATAATGATACAAGATCGATGTAGTGGGATGAGATGGATGGCGAGGCCTCATTATTTATAGGTACTTGATTCTTAGGGGTCCCTTTTAGATTGTTGCGATACCAGAAAGGATCAAGGTCACCTTATATGGTAATATCAATTCCATTATAAGGGAATTTCAAGCACTGATGGTAGGTGGATAGAATGACCTTCATGACATGAATGCATGGGAAATTGAGGACAAGGTTGTAAGGAAGGTCTAGGCCCAAAAATTAGAAGATTGTATCTTGAATATCATGACCAACTTTGATGGGAAGGATGATATTTCCCTTCAAAGAGCACTCTACATCGTCATATGCTCTTATAATGATCCTTTTCGGTACATATATACATGCTTCATAGAATCCCATAGTAGTGACTAATTTTAGCGTACAAATGTTAAGGCCTATATCATCTATCAGAGCTGATTTGATTTTGTGCTTATTGATATATACCTCCATATGTAGGGGTTTATTATGATCAGGATTTTATGAAGTAAAATCATGTTCTATGAAAGTTCCATGTTGTGTGGTAGCTAGAAACCCTACCATGGCTTGAAATTGGTTAACATTTAGGTTAGTGGGAACCAAAGAATCCTACAAAGCTTTATCTAAGATAGCTTTGTGCTTAGGGGATGTACGTAATAGTTCAAGAATGGATATTTGAGCATGGGTTTTCCATAGATGATCCAAAAGGTTGTATTGAGTCATCGGTTGAGATCTTGGAGTGGCCCCTTGCAGAGTCACTTTGGATCGGTGGGTGGTAACCACACGCTCAGAATTATTGTTCTTAGTGGTAATGGTAGAAATGTTATTATCAATTTGGTGGATGTGGCTCACCCTGTATTCGTAGGAAACATGGGTGTAGTTGGCTTGGTCCTTTGTGTTCCATAAACTAGAATATTTTCCAAGTCCTTGATTTTGAAGAGGATCTTTGAAGATGGTATGATCGAAATTAAAAGATCCTAGTGGATTATCAATATGGTATGATATGTTTCCCTATTCTATAAGGTCTTGAAGAATATTTTTGAGTTTGAAGCATGAAGAGGTTTTATGCCATTTGGCTCTATGATACTCACAAAATTCATTATCATTCCACCAAGATTGTTTGAAAGGTCTTGGTTCATAGTGTATTATTTCAAGGAGTTGGACCATATTTTGTAGCAACAACTTCTTTAAAACTAATTCAATGGATTCCCCTAAGGGTTTGCATTTTTTTCTTGGTTGATTATTCCTTGGAGGACCAAGTTGTGTATTGTTTTGAATAGTGTTTGTGTTTTTCTCATGATTTTATGATTGGTTATTGCTAGGTGTAGAAGGTCCTTTAAGTCTAACAACAAGGTGAGATTTGTTCACCACTTTTGCATCTACTACACCATCATTCGTCACATTCTTGATTCATGACCAGAATTTGTTTTTATCATTTGAAGTGCTCGGGTGATGGTTATTCTCCTTAAACATTTTCAACAGCCCTTTTCCAATGAGGGCTTTCTCAATAACCTCCTCAAATATGTTTGAGCAATGAATTTGGAGATGAAACATTACTTCTGAATTGAGGTTTTCCATGAATATTTGTACCAATTTCTTTTTTGAAATATGAAAAAGGAAATTTTCTAGAAAGGCTTATCAATATATGTAAGAATGAAGTGAATGTTTCTCCCTCCTATTTAGTTTTGCATAATTTTATTATGTTTATGTCATTTTCAATGTTGTAGGAGAAGTGTGCTACAAATTTATCAGCTAATTCACTCTAGGTCATGATGCCAAGAGGTAAGTGAGTGAACCATTGTAATACTTGTCCCCCAAGAATTCATGGAAATTTTTTCATTAGGTACGTGTGATCGTAAGCAACATCTAAGGAGGCTGTGTGAAACTCTCTCACATGCTCTACAAGATCTCCCTTCCCCTTGTATTTTTCATATATTGGTACAATAAAGTTTGAGGGGAAGGGTGATATGTATATGCTCCTATTGAAAGGATAAGGACATAAGTCCTCAATTAAGTCCTTTTGTTTTTGGTAACCTGCATATTTGAAATATGTTGTTACAAGCTTTGTAGTTGTTGAGCTAATATCTCCATTAGCGATGGTGCTGCATGAGATATGTTTGTTTGTTGGTAATGTGTCTAACCTTGTAAAGGGTTTATGAATGGTTTTTGTGTTTGATGATGTGAAGTTGAAGTGGAACCATCCATGTTATGGTTAATTGTGTTAAAGTGATGTTATTGCATTGGTTGGGTGTTTTGGCGAAAGTGAGATGTGAATGTTGGATTTGGATTAGGTGGTTTTTGTGGTGGAGGTTGGTTGAAGTTAGATGTGAATGTTGTATTTGAGTTAGATTATTATTGTGGTGGATTTTGGTTGGATATGAAGAACGTTCAATTCTAGGTCAGGGGTGTGTTAATGTTTTGTGAAGTAGAGGTCGTCTTTACCTACAACCCTAAAAATGAAGGGTTTATCCTTCAAGTTTTTTTTTTGGGTGGATTTTGATTTGTGGTGTTATGGGATGCAAGTATTGTATTGGTTTGTTGTTGTGTCATGAATTGTGTGCTGAATGTAGGCATGTTTACAGTTGTTGTATTATGGGAGGTATGTCCAAATGGAATGCTTGTATTCAACTATTGTGAGGTGGCGTTGTGTGATGGATATGTCACATTAACTTCACCTTTTCTTTGAGATACAACATTTGATGTTTGTTCTAGTTATAGTGGAAGTGTCAAAATTTGTAGGAAGTCTAGCTCCATTTTGTGAAAGTGACAAAAATTATTTGTTGGGATCAACATATATGAGTTCTTCTAGTATATGTAATATGTGAGAATCTTGTGAAGCATTGTCAATTTCCTCAGGTTAGATTTTGTTCCACATTATGCAAAGTAAACTCCTCATCAAAAGATGGACCAGTTTGAGGTTGTACCTTTGTTTTTTAATTAGAGGATGACCCAAAGTGTGATTAAAGGTATGGTCACTTGTGGGATCCATTTATTTTCTTTTTCTTTGTGATCTCGTTATGACCATAAAAGACTTGTTTGGGATTTTTGAAATTTTTGGATTTTTTAATTTTTTTTGGATTTTTTAATTTTTGATGGATGCAAGATAAGTATGAAATTATGCTATGTTTTTAGGATTTTTTGAGTTTAAAGGATACAAAAATGTGTATGGAATTTAAACTATATTTTTAGAATTTTTTATTTTTGAAGGATGTTTGTAAATGCTATGATTTTTGATTTTTTTTATTTTGAAAGGCTACATGATAAATTATGAAGGACCAAGGTGATCAAATGAAATATCTAAACCTCAAAAAGTATATCTGATTTGGATGATGTTTGATAAAAAGTAAAACCTTAACTAGACTTGTGAGTTACATGTCCTACTTGTTGATGAGATAATGTGAGAGTATGAGGTCAAGATGTTCAAAAGATAACTTATGGTTGACCAATAATTTAATTTGTTTCTTGATTTCAAAATGCAAAGATGAATGCCTATGATGTTGGATGGTGAATTTAGTCTAAAAATGCAATTTAATCTAAGAAATTGTGGGAAAATGTTGAAAATGCAAGACTAATTTGGAAAAGTCTTTGGTTTTTGTGTCAAGTCACTATGTAAATCAAATTTGGAATCTAGATGCTCAAGAATAAACCCTAATTTCTCAGTACAAAAAGATGCATCATGAAAATCTATGGATACGGTATTGAATTTCTCAGATGTGGTACATAAAGAAATAATTACATTACATAACAATAACAAATGTGTTACAGATCCTCAAACCCGCTTTGCTTTCTCACTCTTCTATTTTGAACTACCTGCGTGCATGGTGGATGCTTCCTTGGGGGTACCCCATGGTCTCCTCCCATTTTCCCCTCCTGACATGCTTTGCTTTCCACACTTGCACTCCCGCCTTCCTTGGGGGTCCCTCCCCCTTTTGTTGATTCTGTGGTCGTTCCCATGTTTCATATCTTTCTGGAGTCCAAGGTTTGGAAGGATGTCTTACTCAACTCTTCCCAAAGTCCTTCTGCTATTAAAACTCACTCTCGACTTGAAATTATGAATTCTATCTTTAGTACTGAAATATCTCTCTCTCAGATTCCACCATTGATAGAATAGTTTCATCTATGGAGCACTCAGTAGTGGGAAATTTTTTCTCCTTCTGCCCAACTATTGATATGGTTCAAAGATGGACTACGTCTAAATGTAAACTGAAAGGTGGTGTTGAAGTTCGTGCTATGACCACAACTTGTAAGGAGGTTGAAAATCCCACCTCGAATTTATCAAACCTCCTATTTACCCAGGAGCTAACTAAAGATTTGGAAGAGGGAGAAATATCTAAAGTGGTTATGGACGAAGAATCCTTTGAAACCCTATTGATAAAAAACAACTATCAAATATCAGACTAACAGTCAAACCAATGATGAAGATGGATGGTTAACTCTAAAGAAAAGGGGAAAACAAAGGAAGGTTGATGTTAGTGTTGAAACCAAACCTGGTAGACCTAATCAGAGACAAACCAAAAACAAAGAAACAGTTAAGGGGATAGCTATTAGAAAAAAGAGGACATTGGAAGCATCCTCAAAGAAGATGTCAAAATGAAAGTTCTTTCCTGAAATATAAGAGGGCTTAATAACCCTCATTAATAGCTAGCCTTAAAAAAATATGTTTGGGAGCATAAGCTTGAGATATAGTTACTACAAGAAGTAAAAATGAAAAAAAAAAATTGAACTCATTGCTAAAAATATTTGGCCTAATACTCACTTTTCTTTTAATGATGATGATGGGGCCTCAAGAGGCCTTGCTATTATGTGGAATCCAAATAGACTAAGTGGATATGAACTATTTCAAACAAAGAATAGCTTGGGAGTTCATTTCACCCATTCTAGGTCTACCTGGATTCTAATCAATATTTATGCCCCTAATATGAGGAATGCTAGGAAAAGTATATGGCTTGAAATTATTGAATGGATTCAAAATAATAAGGAGGCCATTTGGTTGCTTGCGGGGAACTTCAACTCTCCTTTATACCCCTCCAAAAAATGTGGGGGTGTTATGGATTATTCTGATAGTATGGAAGACTTGGAAGATATTTTAAGTACTACTAGGCTTGTGGATATAGATTTATAGGGTCAAAAATATACTTGGACCAACATGAGATTGGGAGATAACCTTATAATAGTTAGGCTTGATCGGTTCCTATTCTCCCCTAATTGGGTTGCTTTCCTTAACTCCAATTTATAGGCTCTCCCCCAGACTATTTATGATCACAACCCTCTCTTGTTCATCTTGAATGAACATTTTTTTGTTGGACCCTTCCCCTTCCATTATGAGATAATGTAGAGCTCTGATCCAAACTTTAAAAATAAAATTGCTAGTTGGTGGTATGTCCCTATTCATAGCTCTCCCATGTTTAGAGTTTTTCAAAAACTTATGTACATCAAAAATATGGTGAAAGATTGGAACAAGTGGGTTTTTGGGGATGTCTTTCACCAAAAAAGAGATCTTACATTTAAACTTAAAGAATCCCAAACTAGAATGGAAAATGGGGATGCTAGTGAAAAAAATTTCCATGAGGAGAAGGGTTATTGTACTGAATGGGGTAGAATTAAAAAAGAAGAAGAAATATTATAGAAACAAAATTCCAAAATTCAATGGTTGAAAGAAGGGGACCACAACTCTTCCTTCTTCCACATCTCTACTCTAAAACACAGGAAAATGAATCAAATAAAGAAGCTGAAGGATGATTTGGGGTGGAAATCACTACTCCTACTTATATTGGTCAATTGGCCTCTGGATGTTTTCAACAAGCCTTTTCTAAGCCTACTGTTGTTCCTAACTCTGCTTTTGATGACCAATTACTCGACTACGTTCCCCCTACCTTAACTAACTTGGATAATGCTACTATTCTCAAGGCTGTCACTCTTGAGGAAGTCAAGCTGGGAGTTTTCAGCATGGGAGCTTTCAAGACCCTTGGACCAAATGGTTTTCCTCTAGCCTTCTTTCAGGAGTACTAGAAGATTGTGGGAGTAGATATATTCCTTGCTGCCAAAGAATTTTTCAAGTCAGACAAACTTCTAAAAAAATTGAACCATACCTTTTTGGCCCTTATTCCCAAAAATGAAGACCCCTAGACCATGGTTGACTTTAGGCCCATTAGCTTGTGTAACAACATTTCTAAGATATTCTCTAATATCCCTGTCAATCAACTGAAACCTTTTCTTGAAAAAATGATTAGTCCTTGCCAAAAAGGATTTGTCCCAAGTCGCCACATTATGGATGTTTCCATTTCCACATGTGAAAACCTTCACTCTATGGATAGATGTAATAGTTCTAGTATGGCTTTTGTTGATGCCAAAATTTGACAAGCAACAACCTTATGGGAAACTCAGTTAATGGGGGGACCAATTGCACTAAAATGAGTGACCTTTGGGTTTTTAAAGAAGCTGACTTCTTCTGTAATTAGGGTTTTGGAATGGGAAAATGAAGCAGATATATAAAATAAATATCTAAATAAGGTGATGCGCCAAGATGTAGGTGTGGGCACGGTAAATCTATCTTTGGGGTGGGATTTAAGGGCCCATTCAACAATCTGCATGCCCCAAAATAACATAAATCAAAGATGAAAGACTGAATAATTTATCCAATAACATAAAATAACTCCCATATACATTTATTGAAAAGAAGAGTCAAAGACATGGTCTAAATCAACAAATTTATATTGAAATTATAGAAGTTCTGCAAATAAACTACTCATTACAGTAATGGCACAGTATAATGTTTTGTCAAATAGCTAAGAAATAGAGAGGCCAAACAACAATGGAAAAGTTTGTGAGTCTTATACAATAATCTAAAACAATACAAAAGGCTTGGTGTCTTTTCATAATTTTTTTGTATGTTTCGAACTCATTTTTGGAAAGAAGAAGCAGTATTTAAAAGAAAACACCCCACCGCTTGAAAGCCAGTAACAGAAAAGATTCCCTCATCATGAGCAATGATGTCCACAATAATGATTTCCCCAGGTCGTTGCAACGGAAAATATTCTGAGCCATAGAATGCAGTCGCCCTCGAGCTAGATGCATCCTCTGCAAATGATGGCGGTGGTCCTAGTGTAGAAGTAACAAAACTTCGTGCAAACATGTGTTGCTCATCCATGAAGTCAGTTAGGATACGTGGCGATATGTCAGGGCTTGGAGTTGATTCTTCTTTCCCTACGGTGAAAATCCTCGTGGAGAAGTTTTCGCTACCAACGCTGACTATGGGGTTCGCCAAGAGGCATATGCAAAATGATGCTATGTGGCACATAGGTGGAGCTCGATAGAGAGGTGAAGGGAAGCAAGATTCAAAGGCCTACGTTGCTGACACATGGAACCATGGTGGGGCTCAAAAGACAAGTGAAGGAAGAGATCCTTGTGAGGAGTGCACGGTGGACACGTGGTGATAGCGGACTAAGCTTTTCAAAAAGGGACCTGAGAATATTCAAATGCATATAGTGCAGGCTGGACTTAGCAAAATATAATCAACTTGAAGGGAGCTCGAGGGATTTTATATCCACAGCTTTTGGTGAATACTAGGGGCATTTTTCTGCAGAACGAGGAACCCAAAATTTTTGGTTCAAAAACCAAAGTCTTATTCATTGGGTGATGGAGTCAGAGCTTTAAGAGAGCAGTACATAGAGGCAGCCAGTCGGCCTCATATGGCGTCAATATGTCACGTAGATTCTCTTGTGGTTCATGCAGATCGATCACTTCTTTGAATGACAACTTCATGGATATCCCGGTCCCAGACTCGAGTTGAAAGAGCAACCACGCTATCTGATGAGTGATACCCTCGATATCCTCGACAATAGGAGGTTGATTGAAGCTCTAAAAAGTTGATATGTCCTGTTGCTTCTCAATATTCATTGTAATATGCTCTGCTGTGTTCACCAAATCATCAGAGAGAAACATGGAGGGCAGGCCCATCTGAGTCAGTTGGGAGAATTTTTCCTGCATGTCGTTCATAGTTCAACCTAGTGTGGTAGAGAAATCGCTAGAATGGAGGATGGTTGCATGGAAATGGATGAATTCCTTTGTTGTCTTGGCGACTGTCTTCCGGTCCTCAATTCCCACATGCACTAATTCCTCATTCAAAACTATGTATAGCTTATCCAACAACTTTTCCACCTCAGGAAACCTTTCCGCAATGACTTGAGGGAATTTCTCAATCATTCCTGCGAACCTCCCTACTCAAATTTCTTTCCTCTGCCATGAATTGAAGCATCAACTGAAGAGTCAGACATAAGGCCTTGACCTTTTCCCAGTATGAAACATATATTTGTTGGGCTACTAGAAGGAGGTCCGTCTGGACAGTAGGGGGTTGGGTACGATTCTTTAAAAGACCAATTTCTGCATCCTTCGACCCAATATCTTGTATCAGTTCTACAATTTTCTTGTCTGCATTGGAGAGTTATTCCTGCAAGGTTCTCAACTTGGCAAGCCATTTTTCCTCATCCTGGCCTCTGGTTGTAGATTCCCTATCCAGGGAGAGCCTTACCTCTTGGATTTCGTTCTGGAATTGAGCTTGTTGACTTTGGAAGTCAGTTTCCTTCTGCTGCATTATCTACTCCAATTGAGCACGTTGATGCTGAAACTCTTCATTCTTTTGTTTCATCTCCTCCTCTGCCTGTGCCAACCGGTCCTGTAATTCCTGGTTTTTCCATTGTAGATCAACGACCAGGTTGGGATCTTGGGATTGGAACTTTATGAGTTCCCCTTGGAGTCTGCCCTATTCTGTTTCCACTTGTTGTGACAAGCATGCAAATTCAACGTCCCTTGCCTTGTCCTTCTTTAGTAGGACCTCTATCCTCTCCTTGACATTTTTTAGGTCATCTTCGTTCTTCTTCAGTTGGCGACCAAACTTGAGAAAGTTGATGGTCACCACACGCTGGGTCTCCTCCATGAGCTCAACTTTATCTTGCGGCCGAGCCACATGCAGATCAAATCCCATAGCATAGATAGTGTAATATTTGGGTCACATCTCCCCCTGAGGCTTGATGATGTTGAAATGCATGATTGAAAAATGCAACGATTACTGAGCCTCATTGAAAAGGGTCTGCACCTTTTGCTCTGCCGACTTTTTAGCATCCTTTTCCCTTTGCTTCTAGAGCTTGAGAGCCCGTGCTTGTCTTGTTTTATCGCACTCTGACAAAAAATTTGTTGGTGATCTAATCAGCTCACTTGCGAAGGGTGCACTAGGAGGAAGAGAAAAAGGGATTGAGAGAGTAGTGGCTTCAGTTGATTTCTTCTTTCGAAGAGAGACTGTTTGTGGGGAGAATGGGGGAATATATCAAGGCCTAGTCTATGAAGTGGTGGAAGGACTCATGGGGAGCATTAGTAGTAGCAGAGATACAACATACTCCATTCATTGGGAAAGCTAGGTCAGAGCTAATGCGGTTGCAGAAAAAAGGGGAAGCAATAACGGATGTGGACTAGGCTTCGATGAAAGGTGGAGTAAACTGCGGGGGAGTAAAAGAAAATTGTCCCACTTTAGAGAATTGGGAGAAACCTCTCGCGACCATTATAGTAGAGGTAGAGAAAGAAAGGTCGACACTTGAAGTGACAGGCGATGTAGAGACAACGAAAGAAAGCAGAGATTGTGAATCAAGAAGAGGGAAAGAGAAAGATACCTGGGCTGCAAAGGACTTTGATCCTTGGCTCATTGTTGGCTCCTGTGATCCCTCTCCAGAAGCCGCATCTGTGCATTTCCTTTTTTCGGGTGGGGAATTTTCCACCTCTATGACCTCCGATAGTTGTTCTTGGGTTACTCTGGGTCTTTTCATGACCCATGAGCATGTCTGTGAGGCTCCCAAATGTGATATTTTCACTCTCAACTTCAAAGTAGTTGTGCTAGGCTGCTTCGCTGCTTGTCCAGTTTTCTGTGTTGGGGTCGTCTTCACTTTCCTTCTCCTTCCCATTCCCTGTATATTTTCTAGCCTCCTCCGGGTCAACATCCTCATCACCGCTTGCGTTGGATCATCATGCGCTTGGTTCCACATAGTATCAAATCTATCATCCTTGTCTACGTATGGGAATGGGGCATCAGGGCATTGGATCTCTTGACGGTAAACCCATAAATCTTTAATATTTTTCTCACTCCAGTTCCAATACCGAGCCAAATTATTGTGAAGGGTGGCCCCCATTTGGTACCTCTCATTAAAATTCACCAAAGGAAAGTAGAAATTGAGCCATGGCAACCTCTTATCCTTTGTAGGAATGTGAACCAAGTCTACAAATAGATCATCTTGTTCTGACAAGGGATTTCACCGCTTTTCCCAATAAGGTCGGGGGTTGTGAGTCACCTAAATTTTTGTGCCTACTAAGTCATTATCGGGGTTATATTTCCATTTGTCACAAATCAATACTAGCCCCAAATGAACCAGCTTCACCTCTAGCAGCTTATGTGTCTGCTTCTTTGCCATAACCACCATTTTGAAGCTCAGTGGGCAGAGGAAAAATCCTTTCTTCTTGGCATTCCCTCCGCAAAAGATATAGTCAATAACTGACACTTTCCAGAACATCTCATACAATATACACTCAAATACATATACAATTCATAGAGTATAAACTCAAATACGAATACAATTGAATGAAGTATACCGTTAGACAATTGGGAAGGGGATTTGGTGCATCCCATACTACACCGTGGACCTGTCCCCCATCCCAAGGTCATCAAGTATACACATGAGAATGAAGCATATACACAAATACACATAATACACAGTATTCACATGACATATGTTACAATGCATACATATAAGTCACAAAGTAAACCTTTGAATACACTTGAATACATGTAAGGCACACATAGTATACATAGGATGGCAGGATGACTACTCTGATACCACTTGTAATGTTCCCTTATTAGACTTAGGATAGGTTGACCTAGAAACATAAAATGCACAAGCCAGGATGAGGGATTTTATATTTACCACACATAATTTTGCTCATGTAATTTGTCTTGAAGACCTGTACACATCATGTATTATCAACAAGACACATAATTCCTTGTTCATGAATAAATTAGACCCTTTCAAATTGGGCATTTTAAGAATGCATTATCATCTAGTGCATAAAACTATCATAATCTGATGTGACTTATTACTCTTGATCATAATAGATCTTTTCCTTTTTCCTCTTTCCTAACCTCATCGGTGGATGGAAGAATTACTATGCCAAGGGTGCGTGAACGGTCTCCAAGTGGACTCCCTCAAGGTTTCCTACCTGTCTTGGGACCATCCATCAACTGACTAAATTACCTGCCTCTCCCTCCACAAACTCCCTATCCTCAGTTGAGTATTAACAAAAGTGATTTAGCTCAAAAATCCATTCTTATAGTTAGAATCATAATAGCATATAAGGTACAATATTTGCTGCAAGCATCACTATTGGACACTCAAAAATATTATCCATCTATCCCTATATGTGGTATTTGTCCTCTACTTATGTTGTATATATGAAGTTCAACATATTGACATATATATCTATTACAAACATGTCATTAAATTTCTATATGCATTCATTCATCATTATATATTAAATTGCATTCACCAATAATCACCCAATTAGAATATTTATAAACTCAACTGGTATTTAAATAAGATATGGGCCAGTCATCATACTGTAACCTACTATAGGTAGCAATTCAAATTTCCTGATTGCATAACTCTCAATGTTATTCAGACGACTGTAGGTACTTACCTCAGATTGTCGCTCTATATTGGATTACTTCCAGATGTATTCCTTGTTAGCGAACCACTACGTGTCTCCTCTCCATCGATCTTTTATATTTTCAAACTAGACTAATTGTTATTCTATTCCTCCCCCCAATGCTTTTATTATTATATCTCCTTGTAACTCCCATACTTCCTCCTGATCTGTAATGACATCTCTATTGCCAGCCATTGATTGATGATTGTTTTATGTTTCCCTTCCGTTCCCTTCTTATGTTGATTTCTTATTTGAAATCATCTTCCTTATATAAATGCTGCCCATAGACACGTCCCTTCACATTTCATGTCTTTTGGTTTTAATCACACCTCTCTAGGAGTACATATCCTTTGCATATGTTAATTGCTCTTTCCACTAATCGTGGTTGTTTGTATGGTGATTGTTGTTTGTTTTATTTGATAATTTCTATGCCTTCATTACTAGGGATTGCTATTGTTAGATTTATTTATTTATTAACTAAGGCATAGTCATTAATAA
The DNA here is from genome assembly GCA_007258455.2 of Sequoia sempervirens. NCBI lineage: Eukaryota > Viridiplantae > Streptophyta > Pinopsida > Cupressales > Cupressaceae > Sequoia > Sequoia sempervirens. The sequence goes on from VDFB02053073.1 coordinate 96,078, forward strand.
TAGTATTGGTTTTATGAATGTTATTATTATTATTATTATTATATTTTCAATTGATAAATTGTTCTATTTTTTATAATATTAATTATAATTATGATAATAATAGTTAAATGGTAATTATTTATATTTATTTATTTTTGATATTTATTCAATTTATTTATTTATTTATCAACAGTTCATATTTAGCATTTACAATTTTGGGGGCATGACATTATATTTCCATTTGTCACAAATCAATACTAGCCCCAGATGAGCCAGCTTTGCCACTAGCAGCTTATGTGTCTGCTTCTTTTCCATAACCACTATTTTGAAGCTTAGTGGGCAGAGGAAAAATCCTTTCTTCTTGGCCTTCCCTTCGCAAAATATATAGTCAATAACTAACACTTGTTGGAACATCTCAAGGGTCAACACCCTATTTGTGACACATGATGGGAACCAAAACGGTTCCTCGGTAAAGCCATGAATCCTAATGAATGTGAAATCCTCTCCAAGAAACCAATTGCATTTAGGAGTGAAACTCTACATCCACCCCGTTTGGTCGGTAGAAAGCCGATAAAGATTACCATCCTCACTTAAGTCTTGTATAATCAGAGTCAAGAAATAATCTAAGAATGCATAATAGTCATATGTTGCAGAAAGGAGAGGAGTCCATACAAAAACCAACCTTCTTATTCCCTTTTCTAAAAAATAGCTAACCTCATATGTTTTTTGAAGAAGTCAGGGTTCTAATGCAAAAACATATGAGCAAGGAGAGAAGGAAACTTGAACTTATGTTATGTTCTGTATTCCTTAATTTGGCTCATCATTTCTCAGACAATGACTTTTGTGAAGTCATACCAGAATAGGGAATGTTGTCTCATCAACTCGAAAACCAGACCTAGTTGAAACTCATGCACCAACTTGTCCTCATCCATGCCGCAAACAAAAGCCATCATAGAGAAGGCATCCTGCATATCCTATTTAAAAGCGATGTGCATGACTATAATTTTTGGCGGTTTTTCAAAATCCTCTTGATTGAGGTTTTTGGGTTTCCTAATTATAATAGTCCATAGCATGATCTCTGCTTCTCCATATTTTGTCCCCTTTTTTCTGGAGTGAATGACTCCATCTTTTCTACTCTAGAGTCCCTTTTTGGGATGCGCAACATGTCTCTGATAGAATCCTCACTTATTATAACTCTCAGCTCCCGACCTTCAATCACATTGGTATCTGGGTTGAAATGTTGAATTCCCCCATGAACTAGCTTCGGGAAGTAATGCACAAAGGGGACCATATATTGTGGGAGACCGCATAACCATTTCTTGTACACCAATTGATGCTCAGCAGTGGCCACTTTCATTCTTTTGCAAGCTGCTTCCCTAAGACTCTTATGGTTAGTCCTGAGGATGGGATCACGAATGCTATCCCATTCCTCCATTATCTAGTTCTGGTCCCGGTGAGTTTTCTGCTTCTATGTGGCCTGTGTGTGAATCCACTTCAGCTTCTTTGGTATACCAGGTGAAGTGTACAAGGTATCACTAAAAATATTGGCTATGGATGTTGCACACATTGCATCAAACAAGCTTTGGGTTGCCTCGCCTTGTGCTTCCATTTGAGGATTTTGAGCCATTTTAGGGTGTTGTGGATTTTTGCGATACTCAAACCTACTGCAATTCACTTGTGTTCTTCAACAATTCTGCACTCAACACTCTTTGCACTAGATAGCGTACTCAGGAAGCTTCTCACACTGTTTATTCCTTTGATGCATGCAATACTTAACTTTTTCTCGACTTAGAGTGGTAGACAATAGTTTCCTTTCTGCATTAAATTTGGCATGTACCGACAACTCCTTTGCTCATGCGAAATGAATTTCTTGCCCTTTTGAAAAGACAATAATTCATAATGATAGTTGGTAATCATGTTCTACGGTGAAATTTTCTTGGGGAATTGAGCCGGTGATTAAAGGCATATAAACCTTTCGCATGCTTGTCAATTAATATCTTAAAAGAATGATTAAGCCAAAGATGCAATGAGTACTCAAAAAGATTTGAGTTCCTCCTTGGAATTTGAAAAAATGCTTGTGACATGACACCTTAGCACTTAACCGTGTAGACTACCACCTGGGACTGCCACCAATTTGAGCTAATTAATTACTTCTTAACTTTGCACACATCAATTCGTACATGGCAGATGCAATTGGGTGGGAAATTTGAGCTAGCTCTTGGTGGGATTTTTGAGTTAATACTTGATTAGCATCATGCTTATGGCACACATATATCCTGGCTATTTCTATAAATAGGCCCTAAGACAACAACAAAATTGCACTTAGCGATTGGGAAGAATTAGCACTTGGGTAGTTGGGTAGAATTAGGTGTCATGAATACTCTGATTAGGCTAACTAGTAATAAGTCTCAGACAACTTTCTTAGGTGAGATTTCTAACAGGCATTTGAAGTGAATGACAAAGAACAAGCATTCACTGGCTATTATAGCAATGAAGTGGATACTGGGTAGGGACTGTATAGAGTATGAAGACAAGTATAGGGTCAATACCAACATTTTCTCACTTTATTGCATCTTTGCTTGATATACAGGTCCCTAAGTCGATGATCCTGTGACTTATGTTGGAAATCTTCCCGAAGCGTTACCTTGGCGGCCTTGGAGAAATTGTGGCAAATGCGGTGTATGGCCTGGGCCTTCCTACGGTGAGTGACCTTCACAAACATATTGAAGAAGACACAATGGTGCCATGGGTTTTGTTTATGAGTGGATTCCATATTATAACGCATGAAGAGAATCGCTAGAGGGTTACCTGTGCCTGCCACTTCTTGCTACACTGCTATAATGTGGTGTTGTTCTACGATGTAGAATGGTATATTGATTTTAGGGACCTAGTGTATCCTCCACCACTGGCCATTGCTGCTGTTGACGCCCCTGTTGATGTTCATGATCCTGCTGCCCCTGTTAATGATCCTGCCGACGAAGTTGTTCTAGATGTTGTTGTTGATGACGCCCCTGCTCCCACTTAAGAATCAACACTTTTCAAATGTTTTTTGTATATATTCCTAGAAAAGGCCTTTACCGTATATAAAAACTGCATAGCATATAGATATACTTTAAAAGTATGGCCTCAGAGCCATTTTGGAAGTGTAATATCGAAGTATATAATACCATCGAATGAATATACAATTTTTATTAAAATTTTGTCTCTTTTGCTTCTTGCAATTCTGCATTATGGGTTCCTTTTTCTCTACTTTTGAAAAGATCGGCCGAACAAAAGAACACGAAGGAAAATTTACAATAATTACATATTTACATAGGCAAAACAAATAATAAAGCTTAATTGAACAATTTGAGGTGGATTCCATTTACTAGAATCCCCAATGCTTATTTCTCCATATTTTCTAATTCAAATGCATTGTGTTTCTTGCATTGAATTATTCTAAAAGGACCTTCCCATAGACTATCAATTTTTCCATGTTGGCCAGGTTTTGTGGCCCTCTCATTGAACTTTCACACTAGGTCTCCACATTTAAGACCTTGGTTTGAGGTTTTCTTGTCGAACCACCTCTTAACCACATGTTGGTGGTTATTCATGGCAATTAGGGCCTTGTCTCTTTTTTCCTGTACTTCCAACAACTCGGCCAACTGGACCTCCATGACTTCATTTTCTTCAACCTCCAAGGATTTGAGCAACTATAGTGCAGGAATATCCATGGAGATGGGCAATAACACTTCCTTCCCGTACACTAATTCATACACCAAATTCTTGAGAACTTTCTTAGGGGTTATGCGGTCTACCCAGAGCGTTGCTCGGAGGTTCTTTTGCCACTCCTTCTGATGTTCCAACCCGATTATTTTAATGAGTCAGACTAATTTTTTATTAGTTGACTTGGCCAAGCCATTCCCCTATGGGTAGTAGTTTGAAGATTTTTTTAAGAATATTCCATGCACAAGTGCAAATTAACATACTTTAGAGCCCAGGAAAGCCTTAGCGTTGTCTGAGATGATGGTCTTTGGTGGGCCGAATCTCGTTACCAGTTCCTCGAGGAAGTTCACAATCTCCACCTCTGTTGCATTCTTTAGGGGCATGGCCTCGGTCTATCTAGTAAAATAGTCTGTAGCCATGAGGATCCATTTGTGTTCGAAACTGGAGGCAGGATTAATCATCTCGATAAAATAAAGGCCCCATTGCGCAAAGGGTTCATCAACCACTATCGGGTTGAGAGGCATTGTTGAGTTTTTCCTTCTTTCGATGAAGAATTGGAATTCCTTGTATGCCTTAACCAAAGAGTGTGAGTCATTGAATAGTGTAGGCCAAAAATATCTAGCACACATAATTTTGATAGAGGTGGTTTGTGGTAGAGAAATGTCCGTCTGCGGGACTACTATGGAAAGTGTCAAGAATTCTCTTTTCCTGTTATGTGGTGACACACTGCAGTAGAATTCCATTGAAGTTCCTTTTGAAGAGGACCCCTTCAATGAGCGCATATCCGCTATTCTGCAATCTATAAAATCTTCTCTTTTGAGAGGGAAGGCCCGGCATATATTTTTTGGTATGCATGAATCTTACTCTGTCTGCTAGCTAGCAGCCTTCGGACTTAGGTTCATTTGTTAGGACAAGCTTGGGTTTCTCCTCTTTAGCTTCCATTTCTTCGTCGTGTGCCAAATACTTGCATAATCCTCTTCCTCAAACGGTCTTTGTGGGATTGACCTTGATATCATATTTGAGGATCTTAGTGATCCAATTGGCCCTTTTTTTGGTGATTTCTCCTTCCATGATGTACTTACGCACACTGGAATGCATGACATATACAATCACCTTGTTGCAAGATATGAGATGTCAGAAGTCCCTTAACAATGGTGAATTCTTTCCTTTCAACGAAGTTGTAGTTTGTCTCATAATATTTTAAGGTCCGAGAGTGATATGCTATCAGTTGTTCTCCCTTTCCTTCATCATCCTTTTGGGTGAGAATAGTAGCGATGCTCAATTTTCTATTGAATACATACATTATGAAGTCCTTTGATAGGTTTGGATTTACCAACATAGGAGCTAAAGAAATAGCGTCTTTAACCTTTTCAAAGGATTCTCTAGCTTCCTTTGTCCATTTGAACAATTGATCCTTTTTTAGCATCAGGGTGATAGGTCTAATTATTCCTGTAAAATCAGAAATGAACTTGCTCACAAAATTTACCTTTCCCAGAAAGGACTGAACTCCCTTCTTATTATCTAGTAGGGGGAGTTCTCTGATTTCCTTCACCCACTCCAAATCGATAGCAATTCCATCTTTGGACACTACATGTCCCCATAGTTTTCCTTGCGATACTCCGAAGACACATTTTTTCGGGTTTAGGGATATCCCGAACTCCTGGAATTTTTAAAAAACCATTTCAAGGTGATCGAAATGATCATCCTTATGTTTGGAGAATACTGTAAGATCATCTATGTCGATCAAGATGATTTTATTGATCAATTCCCTGAAAGCAATATCCATTTCCCGCTGGAAGGTGGCTCCCGCATTTGAGAGACCAAAAGGAATTTTGGCGTAGGAAAACGTTCCCCACTTGGTAGTGAACATTATTTTGTGTCAGTTCTCCTCTTTTACCCAGATTTGGTTGTAACTAGAGAAGTCATCCAGTAGAGAAAACATATTCGACCTTGTCATTGTTTGTAAGATAGACTCCATAGAAGGAAAGGGGTAGTGGTCCTTTAGGGATGCTCTGTTCAGGTCCCAAAAATCAACACATAGGCGGATGTCTCCGTTCTTCTTTCAAACTGGAACCAGGTTAGATACCCATGTACTATGCTTGATCGAAAAGATGATATAGGATTGAATTATCTTTGTCAGCTCTTGCACCATCAAGGCTTCAATCTTCAGATTTATTGGCCTCTGCTCTTGGTGGACAGGTTTTGCTCCTTCCATTAGCTCTATAGTATGTTGGATGATTTCGGGGTCGTATCCCTTGAGGTCATCATATGACCAGACCACTACTCCGTATTTCTCACAAAAATGGATGAGTCTTTCTTTATCATGATGTGGGGCATCTTTTCTGACCTTGATCTTCCTCCCATCTCTGACTTGAAGATATGCATAGTCACTTTTTTCTGCTACAAACTTCCTCTTGTCATTTATTGCATCATCACAATCAAATAGGTTTTCAAGAGTGACTAATCCTTTTGGAAGCTTGTTGGACCTTAACTGAATAATTTTCCCTTCATATGTTTCGACAATTCTTGGTTGGAGTTGCTCAACGAACTCTCCCAACTGTTGGATGAATGAGGCGATGTGTTCATCACTTTCGAACACTTACCAACTTTGATCATTATCTGGGATTTTTGATTGGACGATCACTCGTACAGAGTGTATGTTATGAATTAAGTCAGAAGCAGGATCAAATTCAGATTTGATTTCCGCCATGTAATCTGCATCTGTATTTTTCTCTCAGGGCACTGTCTGGATATTGAAGGCTTCAAAGCTTTAAATTAGGTCCTAGACTCTATGTCTATAGGATCTCATGTGGACATTCTTGGCTACGGAGAGCCCCCAAACTTGATTGAACACTATCTCAGAGTCTCTGAACACCATTATTTTCTTAATTCCCATCCACTCTATAAGGCTTAGACCTTGCACTAGGCCTTCGTATTCAACCTTATTGTTCGAACAAGAAAACTGAAAGTGAAAAGACCTGAGTGTTTTTTCATTAGACGAGGATGTCAAACATATCCCGGCTCCTACGCCAACTTTGCATCTTGCTTCGTCAAAATGCAACGTCCATAACTCTGAGGCTTGACAATTCTTGGATTCCTTTATGACCTTTAGAATCACTTGATCTTCATCATAGATGACATAGGTATCCAGTCCGGTGGCATGATAACTATCGAAAGGATCAATGTCTATATATTCACCCAAGAGGACCTCCTTTGAATTAGTTCGGTCTCCAGTCACCTTCTCGTCCTCTAGTAGCTCAGTACAATGCATTTCCTCTTTGGTGAAAGAGGTATAAGCGGCCTCAAAGTTGATCATGGCTTCATCTGCTACATGTTCTGAATGTAGAGGTTCAGATATTATTTTCATTTTATCTCCATTCTTGGTCCTGAGGATCAAGTGTGACCAGTCTAAAGAAAGATATCCACCTATCTTTGAAATGAGTTCCTGGGATAAGGAAAGACCGAACATGGGGGGAATGTCTATGATCACAATATCTTGTGGAACTGTGATACTTGGGTAGGAGAATAGAGTCAAGGGGAGGTTCTTAATGACACCTACAGTTTCAACCTTGTTCCCATCAAGCTACATAACCCCCATTTTTAAAGGTTTATAGCTAAGTCCAAGGGCTTCAACTATTTGTTTGGGCATGACCGTGGTGCTAGCACCAGAGTCAATCATGGAATTATGCAATATTTTTTAACCCACAATAAGAGTTAGGGAAAAGGGCTTTGGTTTTGACTTATCTCTAACTTCAGTAGAGGCTTCCTTTGTACTATTTGTGAGAACTTTGGCCATGGGTGATGAATCAACGAACCTTCCCTTGAGTGATTGTTCTATTGGTTTAATGATTGTATCTTCAAGTAGGGCCTTCTGCAACAATGATTTTTGCTCCGGAATAGCTAAGATATCCCAAAGGGACACATTAGTAGAGGATTTTTTCAATTGTTCCACCACATTGAATGGAGGTAGATTTGAAGGCTTTTGTTCCTTAGCCCTGGTTATAAGAATTTCCCTTCATGGCTGAAATTGTTGTGCAACTGTGGAGGTACTAGGAGTCTGGTCGAAGGCACTTTTGGGCTGCGGGACGATTGATTCGCCCATGAATCTCCTCTTAGAGTGAGTGTTGTAATTGGACTGCACTTGTGGGGCTTTCGATGTGGATGCATCATTTGCAAACACCACTTCTTCTTCTTCCATCCATGAGAAGAGCACGTGGATAGGAGCTATATCTGTTTCTTGCTCCAGGGATATCCCTTGCATTTGCACGGTGAGTACCGCATTTTCCATTTGCAGAGAGGCATATACATAACCTCCAAGGTCTGACACCGTGACTTGGCTGTGTTGTTCCACCACCTTTTGTTGTAGGTTGTCACATGGGCAGTTTCGGGGCATATGTGTGTCGTTGCAGGGGAAGCACCAAGGATTGATGTCATCGGTGAGATTGTTTTGCCCCACCATCAGCTCTCTACTTGAGTTTGGGTGAGCATTCTACAATGGAGTAGGTACCGACACTATTTGATTAGTTGTTTGAGTCTGCAGATTTGTGCACGTGCCTCCTTGGGACTGATTTTGCTAGTAGGAAGATCTTTCGCCTTGATAATTTTGGTAGGTTGGCTTCAGAGGTGTAGAATGATTCCGCTTGATGGTAGTTATTTCATTTGAGATATTCCACAACTCTTTGACATCACTCATCTCATCTTTTGAAGAGCCAGATGTGGAAGAAACATTCTATGGTGCACTTGGATATGTGTACATGGATTGGGAAGGAGCAGGTGCACTGGTAGATGCTATTTCTTGGGCGGGAACTGAGATCTCAGGAAATATAGGCATAGCGGGCCAAGGTGGCAACTTCTTGATGTCTATCAGAGTGTTCTTTGCTTTGAAAATGATGTTATATGCATCTAGTAGAGTGGTTCCGCCAAGAGACTGGATCATCATCGAGATTTCAGCATTGATGGATTTTAGGTAGAACATGAATTCCAACTCAGCCAGCAGGCGGATAGTAGCCTGGATTCTCTACCAAGTGTGGAACCTAGCATTGAAGTCAGTCATGGCTTCATATGGGGCTCGCTTTATGGTTTCCAACTGATGATATAGTGAAGACCGATCTCCATCATTCAAAAATATTTTATAGAAAGGATCTCCGAGCTTATCCCAGGTACCTATAGTGTTAGCTTGCAGAGTGCAGTACCAATCTAGCGTCGTACCCCTGAAAGAGGCTGCAAGCAACCTTAGTGCTATATTTTGGTCGGTAACACCATGCACCAAATGATGGGTGATATTGGTGCTATAAGGGGGCTTCTAGCATCCCATGCCACATAATTTTTGTTAGCAATTGGAAACATGGCTAGTGGAGGGATTGGAATGTTCACTGGTTGGGTTCTATTTCGTACTGTTACTAGTGGTGGCACTAGCAAGCTAGGGTTATTTGTTGTTTGGGATCTAGTAACAAGCCAATGAATCATACACCCACTTTAGGTTTAGGTACATTAAAGCGGTCCCACCAGGTGTGCTAGAAAAAGAAACTATTGATGCCAAAATTTGACAAGCAACAACCTTATGGGAAAATCAGTTAATGGGGGGACCAATTACGCTAAACTGAGTGACCTCTGGGTTTTTAAAGAAGTCGGCTTCTTCTGTAATTGGGGTTTTGGAATGGGAAAAGGAAGTAGATATATAAAATAAAGATCTAACTAAGGAAATGCGCCAAGATGTAGGTGTGGGCATGGTAAATCTATCTTTTGGATGGAATTTAAGGGCCCGTTCAACAATCTACATGTCCTAGAATAACAAAAATCAAAGATGAAGACCTGAATAATTTATCCAATAACATAAAATAACTCCCATACACATTTACTAAATAGAAGAGTCAAAGACATGGTCTAAATCAACAAATTTATATTGAAATCATAGAATTTCTACAAATAAACTACTCATCACAGTAATGGCACAATTTAATGTTTTGTCAAATAGCTAAGAAATAGAGAGGCTAAAGAACAATGGCACAGTCTATGAGTCTTATACAATAATCTAAAAACAATAAAAAAGACCTGGTGTCTTTTCACAAATTTTCTGTATGTTCCAAACTCATTTTCAGAAAGAAGCAGTATTTATAAGAAAACACCTCACCGATTGAAAGCCAGTAACAAAAAATATTCCCTCATCATGAGCAATGATGTCCACAACAATGATTTCTGCAGGCCGTTGCAACGGAAAAGATTCTGAGCCATAGAATGCAGTTGCCCTCGAGCCAGATGCATCCTCTCTAAATGATGGTGGTGGTCCCAGTGTAGAAGCAACAAAACCTCATGAAGACATGTGTCACTCATCCACATAGTGAGTTAGGATACATAGTGATAGGTCGGGGCTTGGATTTTATTCTTCTTTCCCTGTGATGAAAATCCATGCGGAGAACACATGTGGAGAAGTTTTCACTACCAGCGCTGACTGTGGGGTCTGCCAAGAAGCGTACGTGAAATGATGCTACATGGCATGCAGGTGGAGCTTGATAGAGAGGCGAAGGGAAGAAGGCTTCAAATGCTCATGCTACTGACACGTGGAAGCATGGTGGGGCTCAGAAGACAAGCGAAGGAAGAAATCCTTGTGAGGAGCACGTGGCAGACCTATGGCGGCATCGGGCGAAGCTTTTCAAAAAGGGCCCGGGAATATTCAAATGCATAGGGCGCAGGCCGGACTTAGTAAAATATAATCAACCCGAATGGAGCTCGAGGGATTTTATATCCACAACTTTCAAACTTGACATTTTCAAAACATATGAAAAAGTTCAGTAGAGCTTTCTTCTCAAAGTGTTAGCTAGATTTGGCTTCAATCATACTGTTGTTAATCTCATTTTTGAAAGTATATCTATGGTCAAGTATTCTATTCTAGTTAATGGGGTCCCACATGGCTTCTTCAATGCTAGGAAAAGGATAAGACATGGAGATCCGATTTCTCCCTATCTCTTTATTATGGTTGTTGATGTCTTAAGCTGCAATATCTCAAGAATGTTAATGAATGGTACTATTAAAGGAGTCAAACCTAAAACTTCCCTTAAACCTTCAACCATTCAATAATTTTTGGATGACACCATCCTCTTCAAGAAAGCTTCAGTGGTGAAAGCTAAGAAATGGAAGAATTGTTTAAATAATTATGCTTCCAGCTTTGGTCAATGCATAAACTACAATAAGAGCATGATCTACTTCTTCAAAAACCCTCAATCTCTTCAAGATAGAGTGATAGTTGTTTTGGACTATAATAGTACTTCCCTTCCTTTTATGTACCTTGGCCTCCCTCTCACGGTTAAGGAAGTCACCCCTAGCTTTTGGAACTCGATATTGAAAAGAATGTAAAGGAAATTGGTTGGATGGAAAGGCTCCATCCTGAGCCATGTTGGTAAGTTGCAGCTCCTAACTATTGCTCTTTAAGGGATCTCTGTGTACTTTCTATCCATTTTTAAAATTCCTAGATATATATTGTGGAGAAATTTGAAAGAATACAAAGGAAAAGAAGTTAGCTTTTCTAAGTTGGGATACTATCTATCTCCCTAATCTAGTGGTGGTCTTAGTATAAGAAAAATCTAACCTACTACAAATCCCTTCTTGCAAAGGTTGGCTGGGATTTGCTAAGGAATAAGAAGGACTGGTGCACGTTGATGGATGTGAAGTATCTCAATAACAACCCTCTTATTAGATGTCTCTTGGATGACCATCCTTGTGGTTCTTTAATTTGGAACAATATTTGTAGGGTCAAAATTCTGATGCACTCTGGGATGAGATGGAAACTCAGTAATGGTAGAAAAATTAAGTTCTGCAAGGACCCTTGGCTACTTGAAATGACCCTCAGTCAATCTAACTTTAGGAATTTGATGGCCCCTCCCTCTGTCTTATTTAGCAAAAATGTGATAGACTACTTGAGTGGATAACATGGTTCCATGAAGTGGAAGATGTTAGAGAGTTTTTCCCTCACTCCATGGAGTTAAGTCATCTTGCTAAGACTCTTCAAGACACTCTCTCTAACTTGAATACCCATTTCCGCTCAGGAGGATAAATTCTATTGGACAAGGGAAAGCAAGGGTAATCTCTTGGTAAAGTCTACTTACAGTCTATTGTCTCTACAAGGAACTCATAATATTGTTTGAAACATGCAACTTATGCCAAAAATCAATTTCTTTTGGTGGATGGTGAGTCATAATAAGATCCTCACACAAAAAAACTTAAGAAAAAGGGGATTTCAAAATCCCTAACAAATGTGTGCTATGCAAAAATGATGAAGAGTCTGTCCCTCACCTATTACTCCATTGTCTATTTGCTGCTAAAGTTTGGGAGTCTGCCTTTCAAAATTTGGGTATCTATTGGACCATGAATGGAGATCTTAAGAGATTAGTGGCTAACTGGATTTGTCCCTATTGCCACCCTATACCCAAAGAAATTTGGCGACATGCCCCCCCATTATTTTGTAGTGGTTATGGAAGGAAAGAAATAATAGGATATTTTGAAATGTGGAAAAATCCCAAAGGAGGTCTTTAGTATTTTCTTTAGACTAATTACTGAGAATACATCATTGTATATTTGGAAACCTCTAGAAAAATATCCCTCTGCCTAGGAAATCACTAAGGCTAACTCCTGGAACAAGACATTGGATCTCAACTCATTTGACAACTCAAAAGCCTTGGCTAGGCTAAACACCATTTGGAAACCCCCCTCTCGACAATTGGCACAAACTTTATTTTGATGGTGCTACAAAAGGAAATCCTAGACTGGCTAGCATCAAGGGAATCATTAAAGATCATAATAAAAAAAATTATTGTTGGGTTTGTTGGTGGTATTGGGATTCAAAACTCTATGACAGCAGAGGCAAGAGCGCTTCTGAGTGGAGTCAAATTTGTTGTTACTCTATGTATAAAAAATCTACATATTGAGGGAGACTCCAAATTTTTGATTGTCTCCATCAACAACAATCACTATTAGGGTTGGAATATCAGGGATATTGTGATTTATATACCATTCTTGCTCAACAAATTTGAAATAATGAATCTAACTCACCTTTTGAGAAGGAAATAATGCTATCGGCTCTTTGGCCAATCTGGGATCTGCCTAGGAATCTTTAAAATGTTAAAAGAATATGGTGGGCCTTCCCTTGAATGTTCAAGGATTTATCCTTGAGGAGTAAAAGAAACTTAACCATTTATGATGAAGACTAATACCTCCTTCACGGGTTGGACAAACTATCTTTTCACCCTTGTGTTTGGTATGATGTGGAGAGTGTATGATGAGATGGATAGGTACGTTTGGGTGATTGGGATGTGGTCTAAGATGTATTTCCTACCTAGCTAGATTCCCCATGGGATTAATGTTCTTTCTTGTCATTTATACGAGGCTTCTCCCAATATTAAGAGTTTATTATTTATTTGGAACGTGCAGGTGGCTAAAATATTTGTTAACTCTCTCAAACCTTTGTTTAATTATGGCCTGATAATTATTGCTTTGAATTTCATGATGGCTTTTCACTCTTCCTCAAAGTACTTCATCATTTCTTGTAATTGCTACGCTACCCTAAGTCCCTTGGAAATGCCTAATCGTATGTGGGAAGATTTCATCACCTTAATTAGGCAGAATATGCAGATTTTTTATGATGGTTATTCCTTTGATGAGATTTTTGTTTACCCTAGCTTTCTGTAATTTGAAAAAAAAATCCTATCTTTTTACCTCTATTACCATTCACTTCTCTCTATGCTTGAACATGTGTGGTGACCGTGTGAGAACTGAACCAGGCTTATGTGAGGAATTTCACCAAGATGCTTTGGTTTGGCACATTTGCATGGAAGGTGGTATAGCCTCCCTAATGGAGTGTTTAAAATGTCATGATGAGAAACTATCAGCTCAATTTGCTAATTGTTGGTGTGATATAAGGGTTACTATGGGAGGTATTTCTTTTGAGATTAATGAAGATGTTATCACCAAAGCCATGAGGATTTCCTATTCTGGGAAGAAGCTTAAGAACACGTTAGGGTGCAAGACATGGATGGTTTGCAAACCTTCTTCAAGGAGAACAAATGACCCACTAAACTCCATGTGGGTTTCGACTAGAGAAAACTTCCTACACCATGGGATTAGGTGTGCCTTACTATAATGAAATATATCACCTTAGAAGGTCATTTTAAAGTTTTTTATTTTTATCATTTGCCAATGTTGAATCATCTCTACCATAGGATTCTTATTAGTTTCATGTTTTTTCTGCTTTCATCCCTTGAAAGCTCTACCAATGAAACCATGGAACTCGCCACTAAGAATCTTGATAAACCCCATCCATTACCTCTCCACCAAGGGATTATCCTTCTTCTTTACCATTTTCACCCTTCCCTTTTCCCTTTGAAACCCATATCTGCCATCAGAGTTGAGGAACCCAAGGCTTTTGATCCTTCCCCTTTAAAACCCTCCCTAGCTGTTTTTGTGGGCTCTAAGAGGAAGCTCCCTCCCACTCCCAACCAACCTCCTGTTGATACTAAACCTAATCCTCTTGCTAAATATAAGAAGAGTAGTGTTGGGTTGGCTCAAACCAAGGTCACTGTTAGGCTCTGTGAATTAAAAAACACCCCTACTAACAAGGGGAAAAGTGCCTAGCAAAACCAAAGTTGATCAAAAGAAGGGGAAAAGGGGCATAACATTCTATGTCGAGGAACCTCCCATGGAAAATGACGAAGATGACACCGAGTCCAAATATTTTGAGGAGGAAATTGTGGTGGTTGTGAGCATTGACATGGGGATGGAACAAGCTAGTGTTTAGAGGTCCAATAGGCTAGCTAAAAATAAGTCAAAGGTCTTGGTGGATGACATATCTAATAGCTCAAAGTAGGGAAAAGGTTAAGAGGACAACAAGCATGACACAATCAAGGAAATAGAGGAGTACATGTAAGGACCCAGTCGCTTTCCGGAGCTAAATCAAATGATCCTAGAGGAGTCCACACCAGAGTCCTCAAATCATCATGCTTGGGTGGAAGAGACTAATAGGTCGGATGTTGTGAAGGAAGAAGACTCTGGTGGTCTACTTGATCATGTTTTCACCGTAGAAAGAAAGCTTAACAGACTGACCCAGTTCACCATCAAGGTAATTAATTACTCGGCCACCACTCTATCGATGGTGCTGAAGGATGAAGTTAACAAGATGGTTTTTGATTCTTACCCCAACAATATTTTGGCTAGTGAAGATGTGCTAAAATTCCTCATGGAGGAATGAGAGGGTATTGCTAGGTGATGGGGGGTTTCTATTTGTTTTTTGGTTGGTTGTTATTTTGTTGTCGTTGTGTTGTCTCTATGTCCGGTCTATATGCTATAATTGGATAATTTTTGTTATTTTTATTTGATGAAATATGGCCCTTTAGGCTCTTCGTGTTAAGGGTATTGCACCTTGTAAATGTAACTTATATTATAAAAAATAAATGCGTTACAAAATTGGAAAATTATTTGATGGTAACAGATGCGGTACAAATCTAGACAATTTTGGTGTTCTAGTTTTTCTAGGTTTTTTTTGAATAGTTGCATTATATAAAGATGATAGTTGCGGTGTAGAACATAAATGCGATACAAAAAATAGATGTGGTGCATAAGTTAACAGATGCATCACTTTGATGAGCTACAAATATGTTGTAGAATATAAATGTGGTGCATAATCTAACATATGTGTAACACTTTCTTTTTTCCTAAACTCGAGTGTTTCTAAGTGAATTTTTATGTTTGATTTTTTTAGATTTGGATAAAATACACTCATAAACACCCAAAAGAAAAAAATAGCTTCTTTGACTCTTTGAATCTTGGTAAACAAGGCTTAAGGCCCAAACGAAAATGGTGTCACTGGTAAAGCATAGAATTGATATAGTTTGAAGACAAGCACAACTTAGTTAATCAGATTAGGTGTGTAAACTTGAATGTAGGCTCACTGCACTGAAGTAATAATACTTTGTAATATCAGATAGAAACACCTTTCTTGCAGAAGTGAATAACTAGATGTCCAATGACATAGGCCAAATACGATAATAGGCTCACCTTATTTTTCTCCCTAAGAGGCTATAAATAGCCAACCCAACTACAAGCCAATGGATCCTAGGCTTATAATTAACAAGGTGTTTAGTGGGAGTCTATTGTGAATAGAAAGATCGTCTAACAGTGCTCAAGATTGGAGGGGTCTCATTCGCTCTCCTCACCTATAAGTGTCTCGATGGATCAAGGATCATGAGGCTTGGCTCGAACAATTCTATCTTTCCTTGAGGTACATCTTTCACTCTCCCTTCTTTATATAACTCACCAAGAAACATGCTTGAGATAAAAAAACTGGGGTGTTGAGGTCCTCAGGCAAGTCTCTCTACTTGAAATAAAAAGTTGTGGTACTTATTTTGATCTCCAAGATCATTCTTAGAGGTAGTGAGGGGAGAGAATACATAGAACATCACACCTCAGGTAAAAAATAGATTGCAAACCAGTGATATTTCTAATTCCTAAGGTTTTACAAGGCGTGATGGAAGAGAATATGCATCACTAGTCTAGCAGACATAGAAAATAGTTGTTCTTTTTAAACCCAAATGAAAAATTATTTACTCTAGAAATCAAAGAAACAAT
Source organism: Sequoia sempervirens (assembly GCA_007258455.2). NCBI lineage: Eukaryota > Viridiplantae > Streptophyta > Pinopsida > Cupressales > Cupressaceae > Sequoia > Sequoia sempervirens. Next base: position 112,371 of record VDFB02053073.1, read on the forward strand.
TTTAATTTTAGTCTTTGGTAAGTGAACCCTGCATCAAACTAATCAATAATTTCAATAATATCTTCATCAATTGAGTTGAAACAAATGACATTAGTAGTTTCAAAGTAAATCTTTTCCAAATGATCGCTACAAATCTACCAATAGATATTAGTAACCAAAAATAGTAATCTATCTAAATCAACTTGCATTAAGAAAAGAAAATTTAAAAAATTTATACCTTTTGAATTAGACAGATGCATCATTGTTTCTAAAAGATGCGTCACACAAATAATTGTGGTGTAGAAAGCAAATAGATGCATTGTAGGGAATGATTGTGGCATGGAAACCTTTAGACGTGTCACAAAAAGTGATAGATGTGGTACAAAAGTATGATTGCATACTATCATCAGAAACTTATAAAATAAATGAAAATAATTTATTCTTGAAAGAATCAAAATAATCAAGTTCAAAAAATTTCTAAAGACAAAAACCTAAAATCTTCTAATACTAAGCTGGCTGGGTATGTGAAGAGGCAGGCACTTCTTCTTCGGACAACTTTTGTTGAGCAATTGTCACACATACATGGTAATCTTTTAGGGCCATCACAACATCAGGAATTTATGTCTATTGTGGGATAGTTACATTTCTCATTCTCAACTACCAAGTAGCTTTGGAAATTCAAATTGGCTCCATTTTACGCGTAGTGAGTGCAGGGGAGTCTTCGTACCATGATAATGTTAAATTAATCTAGGCCAATTTCTTTAGTGTCTCTTTATCAAATGATTATTCCCCTGAATAGGTATCAACTACTTTGAAGAAGGAATCCTTCAAATCTTCAAGTGTGGCGGGTCCTTGATTATCTCCTTTCATTATTGGGCATCTAAAATCAATAAAATTCTTGATGAAATTATTGTTTAAGCAATTGCACTCCTTAAATTATTTTATCTTCTCTGAGAAGTTTGATTTTATGAATTCAAGATTCTAAGCTATACTTGTTTTCCACATGATATCCTGATTATATTCTTTGTGTGGAATGATGTTCTCAACAACAACCTTTTCCATGCCCATGGTAATGATATCAGTCAGCTTGTGATCAATCTGTAGCCAATGTGTTTCCTCCTACTTGCAAATGACCAATTCAAATTTGATCGAATTCCTTAATTCCATAAATTCATCACACACTTTCCTTAATTTATCAATCATGAGAGACCCCTTCTCTTTGATCTCAGGAACCCAACTTTGGACAAACTTCCCGTAATAACTATCTTTTTTGGATCCTACTCATGATAGCCTTCCCAACAACCGAATTAGGATCAAAGGAAGAACTGGCCTGACTCAAAGGTTGAGGTGAAGGATCCTTTAAAGTTCTGAGATAATTAGATACCTAAGCTATATGGATTTCTTTAGTTCATCATTATCTTGCTTATCCTTTTCTGTTCTCTCCACCAACCTCGAGGCAGTGACTTGAAAATTATGGATATCTCCATCGCTACTAAGAGGGCCTAAATCTACTTTGGTCACATTGTAGTTTGTTGGCTTAGCTTGGCTATGGTATTTCTGTATAGAAGGTCGAGCAACTTCCACAACCAAATTTCTAGAAGCCTCATCTTCCATCAACCTAGCAGTAGTTTTTGATTTCTTTACTTTAGGAGTTCTTTGCAGAAGTTTTCCCACAACATCCTCCTCTAGTAACACGATAGGAATTGTCTTCCTTTTCTTTGAGAGAGAACTCTCTAACCAATATGGTGTAGATGGAGGTGTATCAAGGTTTTGGGAATTCCAAGGCATATAGAAATGAAGAGATTTGTTTAGAAGGGGAGATCTCATCACATTGCATACACTTGAAGGATAGGAAATTGAAGCTTTACCTTTTTGCACATTCTCTTTTTTTCCACTTTGGGTTGCTCAGGTTGTTGAATGTGAGTTTTCAGGGCTTCCCTATTAGCTCCATTTATTTGATTACTTTCCTTTGATTGTTGCTCAACATCATCACCACTTTGTTCTTCAACTACGACATTGGGAAGAGGGCCTTCACCATGAGTTTGTTTAGGTCCTTTACCTTTCTCAGGAGGATCATCCCCATTCCCACTGCCACCTAACAAAGATGCAATCTATATTGATGGTATTGGTGCAGAAGACCTCATGCCTATATGACTAGCACTTGTTTTTTCACAAATTCCCTTCTTTTCCTTTGATGGAGCCTTGGCAGTTTCTCCCTTCTTTTTGGCTAACCAAATTTGTGCCCTTAAGAATGTTGAAGTTTTGACCTAAATATCTTCATTTTTTTCACTATTCTAACCCACAGGTGACAAAGGTAATGTATATACCCATTGAGCATAGGTTTGATCAATTAAATCAGAGTCTTCATCCTATATTCCCCTTATATTCCAACCCAATTTAAAATTGAAGATCTATGCTAAGGAGAGTCGCATCCAATTCCCTCTTCTTACCTCATAATCATCCACACAATCCTCCCAGAAATATTCAAGGTGAGCCATAGGATAATAACTGAGACCAAGCTGAAGATTATTTCTCACATAATTTTTATTTTCGAATGGGAACCTCCTCTCATAGGTACCAAAAGAGAAATTTGCAATTTTTCTCCTCAAGTTAAGGGAATTTAACCTAGACTTGCATTTATAATAACCTAAAACAATTGGGAATGGAATCCCAACCTTTTTCCTATGTGCACATCTCTTGTTTACCTCTACAACTTGATGGAAAACCTCCATTAGGATGAATTTATCTTCACGTATATGTGAAGTTTTAGAGGAAATTCATCAAATCCACCAACCCGCAAATAGGTAAATGTCTGAAACTGTATAAAGAGGCTGCCATACTTTGGGACCAATTGAAAAGCCTCGGGAAATACTATTTGACCTGAATCACCCTATAACTCCCTAATAAGCTTCATGATAAACACATCATTTACCCTACATAAATTCTTATAGCTCTTTTCAAGCTGTAAATTAGGGTAATAATCATAAATTTGAATTTGCTCATCAAAATCCTCAATAGGGTTTAAGCTAATCCAAGGTCTTGTGTAGGCCAACACATAAAAGAGGTAAGAGGACATGTAAAATGATTTGTTAACAAAAAAACTCCTCATCATATCATCCAATTGATCACTAATTATAGTGGCCCAATCTAGATACTGTGTGCCACCATAGATAACTTGTATGAAGAAATATGTCCACTCTTCAAAATCATGTGTATTCATATTTTCTCTTACCCTATGTAATAACACAATAATGTTTGAGATTTCTTCTCTAAAATATGACTTGTACATTTTCTTGGGAAGCTATGAATTTCCTTTCTTTGGGGGATCAAACCATTCCTTTGCAACACAATTTTGATAATGCCCCTTCTTTTCTAAAAAGAAACCTTGGGATATGGTAAAATTTAAATGGGAATAAAATTCTCTTTTCGATAGCTTAAAAAACCCACTTATTGTAGCTCTATCTAGGGTCACCAAGAGATTGTTATCTTCTGTGTGGATTTCCCTCGTTGCTAGATTATAACGAGATATACATTCTAACACCAGTTTCATGCACTGTACCACTACTAGGAATGCAACAGCTTCAAGGAGACAACTTTTTACCACCCTTTGAGTAATGGGATTTCTATCTAGTTTGTGAATTCTTTCCTAGAAAGCATATAAATTTATATGGCCTAACCTTGTATTGCCAATTTTAGTCAAAGAACTATCTAGGCCAGCCAAATGCTTATACCCCAAATATTTGTATTTCATTTTCTTAGGTGTTATCTTCAAAGAAAAATTCAACTGTGCTACGATATGGAAAACAATTGCCAATCACTAGAGAAAAATTTATAAATGCCACTCACTTGGAAAACATTTCACCTATTCTTGCTCGAGCTATTTCTTCAAGTGCCGCTTATATGTCTAATCTTCTTAGCTTCTAATATCACACTTTCCAAGAAGAATGATTATGTTCCAAATGATGGCTTGATTTTACATGATTGGGCATTTATTTCGTCTACTTCAGTACTGGTAGCATTTAATGTTTGACACATATGCCACTTAGTGATAATATCGAATGACCTCGCTACACTCAACAAATTCAAATATTTGAATAGCTTTTGAGAGTATAGTCGGTAACTGACGGAGTTCAAAAACTTTAGTTCGCCCTGAGAAGCTCGTCCTTTATTGGCATATCCCTTCTCAATATGTTTCACCTTGGATAATATCTCCAACCTTTTATCGGGATTAAGCATGGTTGGAAAAGCAACGTCAGTCCCAATAGATGTTCTTGAAAACACTTAAAACCCCCCATGTTTTAATAATAACCTTTGAAAAATAACTCCTTGGCAAAACAAAAGAGTTCTAGAACTTGGGCGGTAGTTGAAAGGGTTTTGAAAACTATAAAAAAGATTGATGTGTATAAAGGAAATGATTTAAAGGAAAACAAAGTCAGTAAAGAGAAGAGTTTGAATACAAGTTCGCAGAACGAAAAAGTTCATAAAATTGACCAAAGACCGACACACGAGATAGCAAAGGTTTGAAAACTGAAAGAATAACCGAAAACTCGAACACTTAGAACCATGCTTAAAACTTAGGCAATACTTCTAACTATGATAATATTTTATTTTGACATGAGTATGATGATTATATGGTTATCATGATTATCTCTCACTTATATGTTCTTATAAGATATTTTATCTAGCATTTATGGATGATTCTTACTTTACTTAAGATATCATGGGGGACATTTTTCCACATATCATTATATGTGCTTTCATGAGCATACCTTTGGTATCTTTTGTAGTGTCACATGATGCTATCTTTACATCCTATATGATCACACTTTTCATGGTTGCATTATTTTGTATGTACATTTGACTCTCCTCCAACTTAGTTCTATTATTTTGCATGAAACTAATTGGAGGGGTATACAAGGCTACTAACATTCATTTCTTGAGTATGGTTGCACTTACTACCAAATGATCAATATATATTTTAAATACCAATACCACAATAAATTTATGCTACCCCAAGGTGTTATTTATAGCTTGCTTAAGTGGTATGGATGAAGCCACATAAGTGGTTTACACTTTTGAAGAGGAAGGAAATTTCCCCATTCCTCATATCAAATGGGTTCGGCCGAACCCTAAGGTCTGACCGAACCATTTAGATGGTTCAACCAATGAAATCCCCTATTCCATACTAGAGTGGGTTCGGCCGAACCCTTTAGTATGGCTAAAACAAAAAAAAGCTTTCATTTAATTGCTTTTTTTAATTGCATGGATTGGTGGTTCGAACATAGGTCGAACCCTATTTTTCCAAGATGTTTGAGATTGTTCCCGAACCCCTCTTTTTTCACCCTGCTTCCTAAGGCACCAGAATTGTTGAAAATTTTGCTTTCGAAGCTCGATTTCAGAATGAAAATGGAGAAGATCTCAAAAACCCAACTAGTATCGGTTCCCCTCAAAACGAGCTATCCAAAATATAATTTTAGTATGTTTTGATTATATTATCTTCTAAGTTTTATTAAATATAGGTTTTCTCTCTTTAAAAGTGGAAAAATAGAGATTATCAAAAAAAATTAAAAATATGAGTGCACAGATATTGAAGTCCTTGATCCAACAAGATACATACATGTCTGAATTGTAATTGGTTTGACTTCAAAACTTGATTAAAAAAATATTCAATCACTAGATATAGTTATAAATCTAAATTTGAAAGAATAATTTTATCCTTCATGGAAAAAAAGTTATCGTTATATGGTGTCTTTTTTAAAATGCTATTTTTGAAAAAACCAATTTTGTGGGAGATGGAAAAAGAAATGCAATCTGATTCCAAAAATTGAAAAATATTTTAGAATCTGAGACAAAGATGACAAGACTCTAGTTTACATCATCTTCAAATTCCCAGCTAACATAGGTGCGAATGTGGAGATTGTGTTAAAAATATCCACCCATATCCTTGTTCCACCACAAGTGGAATATCTTTCAATAACTTTCCTCTTTTATTTTTCTTTTGATTATAGATAGTATATTTTTATTTTAGATGCCTATAAAATTAAACTTTACAATTAAATATTTTTCTCAATTAAATTTACTTTACTCTTTTAACACTCTTTCACAAGCAACAATTTAATTAATAAAATAAATCTATTATAAAGTAAATTAAATTTGTATACTTAGGTTTAGATTTATTTGAAATATGGAGCATCTTTAAGAGCTAACGATAAATCCTTAAGTACCCAACTAAAGGTTTTGAGTCTCTTGTTTCAACTTGAAGAATTCACCAATGGTGAAAGGGTGGACAAAATTAACTACAATATCTAATATAAACACTTTAAGGGATTGTATTAAGATGTAGAAAAGTTAAAAATCAAAGATTTGAAAGATGTTGGCATCAATATTTTATTGTGCCTAGTTCTTTAAATGCTAAAATCTAGACCCCTTATAAAAAGGTGCTAAAATATCTAGTCTAAAGTAAGAGTTCAAAATTACTAAAAATAAATGATATAAATTGGCACTAATAGGAGCTCAACCACCTAAAATAAAAATAATATCATGCATGAAAAAAATTCATGTGTTTACCCCTAGACAAATTGTTCATAGATTTTAGCATTCAATAGTTTACTAAGATGAACTTAGGTATTTGTTGGTGTGTATCAATAGACAAAGGGTAAAACTTGTAATCTTCAAGAAAAATAAAGGTTTTTATTAGAAAGGTAATATGGATACTTTGAAAGTGACTTTGGATGACCAAAGTGAAGATATAGAAGGTTTTAAGAAGATGACATAACTCTTTCACCTTGGGAAAACACTTGAGACATATAATGATGAGAAGGAAGCATGCATGTGTTACAATGATAATGAATTACTATTTTTACAAATGAGCCATTCTATCTCTCCATATTAAAAACCAAATCTATATTATTGTATACAAGCTTGTACATAAGCTTGAATATAAAGGTAAAGGACTAGGAAAACATGAACAAGATCAATGTAGATTCATAGAGCCACAAGAAAATAGACAACACCATAAAACTTAATATCAACCTAAAGAATTAAAACATTGACTAGAAGAAATAAAAGGAAAAGGAAAATAACTTAAATTTGAAACCAATGAAAATCCTAATGGGGCATCTTGTTTATTCATTACATGTAACTAGGACTATATGGAATTCTTGTTGATCCATTAAGTTCTTCATTATTTAAGGATTACACAAAGATATTTGATGCTCATTACTTACAAGAGATAAAAGTGTATGTTAATTATTCATGATACATATTTCACTTACACACATACATATATCTAGAAACATACATAAATACATATAAAAAATATATGAAACTCAAATAGAAAATAAGTATACAAACATCAAATGTTCTATAAAATCACATGAGATAAAACACCTAGCATCAATAAAAGTGACTTCCAATATAACAAAGTGTCTAGAGTATAACATGAATGAACAACATAACTTAGGGTTGATTTCTAGATGATATCTCCCCATCTCTTTGGAACCCACTACATCTAGAAGTCTCATGTATCTTGCTCCATGACCTTGGCCATCATATCTTCCTCTCAATGGTCATACCCTATAACTAACCAATTTCTATCACCACCTATATCTAGCTAGCTTGAGTGGTTGCCTACACATCTATTAGTTTCATGCCATGTAAAGTCATGAGTTCGGTTACCAAACCATCATCAAACTTGCCATGGATTTTCCTACCTACCAAGATGTGACATCCATCTCCTTTTGATAGTTCCTATCACGTCAAGGTTTGTGGTAAGCCTGTTTAAAACCATGGAAGGAGAGAGCCTTTCTTTTGGATCAAGGTCATGAGTCACATAGTTGGACATGCCACAAGGGTGAGCATACTGCAGTGGAGTGTGTGAATGCGTTTCTACCATGTAAACATTAAGGGGGGGAATGTTAGGAAAATTAATGTTTAAATTATATTTGAGGTGTTAGTAATTATGTAAATGTAGAAAGGTAATTACTATTGTAATAGTGATGTTGTTAATAAACAACTCACTAATATTGGTTTGGATGGTTAGTCGTATATATTGTTGAAATATATAGTGGTTAATGTGATACTCGTGAATGGTATCTCGGGATATTTGTTATAACACCTCCCTATTAAATAGGAGGTTGTTTGGCTATGTAAGTGGCTATATATTAGCCATGTATTGAGTGTGGAATCGCGAATGCAATCATATTATCTTGTGTTTAATATTTTGCAGCTTCTCTTACTCTGCCCAAATTTCCAAAGAGTGTTCCAATAAATTTACTTTCATGTTGGATACAAGGTTTTTTACATGAAAATGCATTGTCATTGTAGTTCGCATGCATCAAAATAAGGGAAAAATATAATGGTAGAAATTTCATAGCTTCAATTTTTCCCTTCATTATGGATGTACTTTGACCCAGTTATTCTTTATGTAATGACAAATGTATAATGCACTGTCTCTACTAATTGAGTTGACACATAATTTGAACCATACTTGTTTCCATTTATACTCATTTATTATTTTCTTGCATCAACACCTAAGACACACCTCTTACATGCTTGCCTATTATCGTTAATCATTTCTATTAGTAGTTAATTTGGTATGTTTAGAGATTTGATCAAAGAGATATATTCTTAACAAACTCTTAAGTATATGCATTTGAGATAAATTAAGAGCAATATCTATAAAGATCACATCTTTATATTCAAATTAGATTTGCACAATCAATCTTACAATTACAAAAATAATCTATAACGATAAACAATTAATTTCAAATCCTTAAATACCTTTATTTTGTTTATTCAATTCAGATTTTATAATCCCTAGGTGATATAAAAAAGCATGCAATCCATCCACTCTTTTACATTATTGATATCATAAGTATTAAATAAAGCTTAATAATATTTATTCCAAGTTTTATAATATGTTAAAAATCAAATCATTGTATAAAAAGTTACAAAATCAATACAAAATTATTTAATTTTGCATCAATTGTAAACATATGTAAAATGAACATTCTCACAATGTAGGCAAAATTGATGTACAGCGGAGACAAAGCAAAAAGAAATGATAATTTCGTAGACAAGTGAGATACCAGATAGCACAAACTAGGAATATATGTATGAGTCGATAAGGTAACTACACTGTAATAACTCTAATCTGTTAGAGAAACAACATAGAACAGAGATAATATAATCCATGAAACTGAAACTTAACCAGATTTTGGGACATCATAGATTCCATCAGTGCAGTTACATTTCCAAATCACATGATAAGGGTCCACATTATATTGCACTGCTTGGCATGGATAACAGGAAGTGCATTCTTCAGTATTCCCATACTGGCAATTTTTGCATACCACATTATGGCAGGATGGGGGACTACTTCCAATTAGCTGCACAACATGATCCACATATTATTACAGACTGAAAATCTGATGATATCAATCAATTCACTTTACTATTGGTGAATATATATGAAAAATAGTCATATAAAAGGTCGGGTATAAATAGTATGGTCTAAGATTTGACTTGTTTAGGTGATTCATCTTAAATCACACTAAGTAGATCTTGTAAGAAAAGTGTGTGTGATTTATGAAGTCAAAACTTAGAGTGTACTGTTTAAGCTAAACTCACATGATCAAATAAAACTAGCTTCTCTAATAAAATCTATCTATTAATATGATTTAAGATGTGCCATCCAAACAAATCAAAACTTAAAATATGTTGTTTAAGGGGTAAACCCACATGAACAAACCTTGTGTCTGATTTGACGCTCATTTTGATAATTGTTAAAAGGTGCAAACACAAGGGAGGCATCCTTTTCATCTCCTGCATCCAAATGACATAAACAACGGTCAGCAAATTGAATGATTATATGTCAATATATAAGAAACCCTAAAACTGAAATATTTGCTTGCCATGTATAGTGCCCTCTGAAGGGTTAACAGTAATAGCAAAAAACAAATACAAAACAATCACAGACGTGGCTGCAGTAGCCATATCAGAATACAATGAAGTCTGTGAATGAGATGGATAGGTGAAGGAAGAAATAGCAAATGAATGCATTTTATATGACATATTGTGGTTGGGTATTTTTCTTTTTTTTGCTTTCTTCCATATAAACAATGGAAACCGGTGGTTTTTTCCCTTATCAGTGCTTTCTTTCTAAAAAGTAGCTCGTAAAGAATGTATGTTCTTTGTTTAAACGGTAAAGAAACTTTACCGGGCATGGCAACCCTTGGCATTGACCGTCATTTGTTAAATCTCCTCTCTTGTAGGCGGTTATGGAGGCCTGTTAAGACACACTTTTCTACCTAAGCCAGATTTTAAAGGAGTAAACTACTCAACTAACCAGTCATGCCTGAAGTCATGATTATGGCTGTTATCCTCCATCACAGGTTGAGGAGAATATGATATAAATATGATTTACAACAGCAAATATCAATACAAAAATGGTCTCCTTCAATCCAACTTCTTTCACAAGGTTCTAGCTTCTTCAACCTACAATCTTTAATGGAAATCAATGTTGTAATAAACCTGCAACCTTCAAGTTTGTTTGCTGCTATCCAAACACCTTCAAACCTGCAACAAAAATGTCTTCTTGGACTCTTTCAACCCTTCTTTTGCTAAATCTCTCAAGCTCCCTTCACATGGACTTCACTAGCTCACTATCTTCCAAAATGTGGAGCTCACTAGCTCCCTAAAACATGGGCTTCAATGCAAAAGGAAATCTGCAACAATGGAGTCTTCAAATCCCCTCTTCTATCTAGTAGCATCTCCTCATCTCACCTACAAAAACTCCCAAAGCCATCTTCTCAAATGACAAGGCCTGAATATATAGACTTGTGAATGAGAAAAACCACAAGCAAAACACCTCCTTGAAAAACCCATGCTCCATTTGGCGAATAAATAATAAAATAATAAAAATTACTCAATGCTCACATGGCCTTCACATGGGCACCTAAACTATGGCCAATCAAATTTGGTGAATTTGGTGTGCTTCATTATTCTCCAACAGCTCCATAAAAGAACATGCACCAACATGCAAACTTGGGTGCCCCAACATGCGAGAGCATGTAAATCATACAAATCAACATGTAAGGACATACATTGATAAGTGGCCTCCTCCTTGAAATGGACGCCTAGGCTAGAATATTCCTCTGGGTTGCTCTAGAAATATTTACCAAAGTAAATCTACCTCCATAATTACAATTACAATTTAGTATAGGGAAAAATTGCAATATTTGGAAATTAAAATAATTAATTCCCCACACATTAGCCCTTATTGAAAATACAAAACAAAGAAAAGAAATACTTTTGGTTGATGCAAGATTTTCGAAGACCATGGATGCTCTTGCATCATCTTATAGTGATACTTCTACAGCTATTTGGTAAGACTAGACCTGCAATAATTGAAACAAGTTAAATAAACAATTAGCAAATAGATGCATAGAGCACACACATAGAAGCAACCAAGAAAAAGTGGGGAAATGAAGTTCCTGAACATATCTATTAAATTATAAAATTGAAAGAAATACAATATGACTCACCTTAAATGTGAAATCTATCTCTCTTTGCTACCTAGTTCAATGCAACATATACAACAAGAAAAAATATTTGTGTCACAATCTACCCAATGCCAACTTGATTATGCACCCTAAAAACTCTTCCCAAAATATAAAAGGCATGACCCTAAAAATCATGAACTAAACCTCAAAACCAATAATGCAATGTGATATAAATAAGCATAAAGAAATAGAAAGAAATTTGATTGCACCAAATCCCAAGGCTTATACATGGCATGTCACCATTAATGTGAACTCAGAAGGAAATCCATTCCAAGGTATAAAGAATGTTAGTCATTAATTTGAACCTTTAGGTCATTCCTTATTAACTCTAAATTTTTATGCCTTTTCAACATTGCAATTTGACATATTAGTTACAATTTCTTGTAGACAATCCAATAATCTTTCTTCTACCAAAGGCCATCCTTAAAAATTGATGGCATGATTTGACATTCTAGCACATTGATTTTTCTAACGTGGTGTTCTCTTGAGTAGCAAAATGCAAGGAAATTGTGCAAAATGTAGCATTCACTACCATTAACCCATTAAAACATTAAAAAAAATTTAAAAAAATTCCCTTAATCAATCATGGGATTTTTACACAAAATTAAGCTTCCTACATTTTAGATATGATTATTTATAATCACTAGTTCAATTAAAAGGTAAATCAAGGTTTGGACCTAACTTGATAGTCAATTAGAAATTACAATAATTAATCAACTCTAACATAACCATTGGTCTTAAATCCTTATTAGAGTTCAAATAATTGGACCAAGAGTGAGGTTCAAATCCGATTTTGTATTCAATCCAATTATCATGGGTTTGGATTGAATCCAAATGCTAAGACTTGAAATTCGAGTTAACTCTTATAAACCCAACTCATTTTAACTTACCCTAGTCTAGACATGCAATAGCAAAAAGGTACTCATGATAGGAAAAAAACTTGGCCAATAGATGTTGGACGCAAAACAAAATCAACTAGGTTGAAATTGGATATCGACTTTGGATCTTGATTGAACCCAAAGTGATGAAAATTATCTTATAATATTTGATATCACAACTAGACATGATATCAACATAAAATATAGTTAATAGTCTTAGACTTGATAATTAGTTAATATGATTCACATGAGGTCCATTCAAACCAATGATTTTTCAGTGGAAAAGCTTTGCTAATTGGTAAATATTTTGTGTTAGCCAAATCAATTTTTTTTTAAATAATGAAACAATTATGGTCCCAAATCACCAAGAATTTATGATTTGTCAATCCAATGGGTGTTGAATTGCTACCAAATTAGTTACGAAGCATTTATATTATTCAATATTTTCCCCAATAGACTACACATTTTTAATGGGGAATTATCTACAATTTCGAAGGCATGTTTCAATTAACTAACATATTTAGAGATACTAATAAAATTCCACCCTATAAGAGGAAATATTTTTCCAATACTATTATAACTCCATGCTACCATTGGGGACATAATTTCCTTGAAATTGTCACCCATGTTTTAGATTATGGTCCCAATCACTTGATATTTGCATTCATTATTTTATAATCACATAGGATTTGTCACATTTTTCCTCCGCCATTTTATAATTTGGTGAATTTCACCAAATTTGAATTCATATAAATAAAAGTAGTTCAAATTTTATACACTTTATATTTCTTCTAATTTAGATTGAATCAATTCTTGAATCTTTACATCCATTGAAAATTTCTATTTTGGACTTCTTTCTTTGGTTTCTTCTATGTTGAATGCCTACTTCCTACTGATAGGTTGTCGTTAGGTCCTAACACTTTAGTTGATAAATACATTAATATATCGACCGGGTAGTGTTCAAAGGCTATATGCAATAGAAAACATCTTGACTATCTCCCTCAGGTTTCCTAGATGTTGGACAGCTGAAATAAAACTCTAAACTAAGAGGCCACTAAACTTAAAAAGTAGGAAATCATTTATCTAGAAAGCTTGAAATAACTAAACTAGAAAGCAGAAAACTATAAATCTAAAAAGCATAACAACTAAACTAGAAAGCATGGAAATGATTAAACTAAGAAATGTATAAATTGTTGAAGAAGTAAAGCTTGTAAAGAAACTAGGAAACATTGATCTAACAAAAGATAAAAATCTTAACAACTAACAGAAAATGATTTAACAATCTGAAACAACTGAAATTACGGTGCTCCTGAAGTTCAAACATTAATTTTAAAGACTACAGACTCAGCTAGAACTTGCAGGATTAGTCTTAACAGAATTACACACATGAAAATGAACTTCAATTACAATTATTATCTACTAAATTATGAAAGTATAGAATTAAAAGTAAAATACTTAATGATATCAAGTTTCCACAATCCATAATATTGTTCAGTATTTTTTTTCTGGATTTGATTGTATTGTAATTTTTTTTATCAATGTTTCGGATCACACTTTGTGATCCATCATCAGGATGGAAGAGAGCAAGGAGAAAAATGGTTGATTACAGACTTGGACCAATTTAAAAAGAGGGAGGAGGGGGAAGAGTAGGGTACAAGGACCAAGGTAGAGAAAGGTACTAATCACATCAAAAAAAAAAAAAAGAGAAAAAGAAGAAGAAAATAAAACAAGCAAAAAAGACAAAGAAACAACAAAACAACAAAAATAATAATGCAACTATAAAAATAAAAACAAAACTCACAATAAATATAGTTATATGAGTAGATATATATAACTATAAATATGAGAATAGGAGACAATATATATAATAGAAGTAAAAATAACTCAAAAATATAAAAACAAAAGCAACTATAAATATGAGATTAGAAGACAATACAATAATGAATGTAAAAAAGCAAAAATCACTCAAAAAAGTTATAAATATAAAAAATGAGATTAAAAGACTAGATAAATATAAGTAAGAAGCTACAACTTTAGAAATAACATAAATAAAGAAAAAGGAAAAGAAAGAGAATATAAATATCAAAATGTAAACAAGAAAGCAAGAATATCATGAAACACCAAGGAGTAAACACAAAAATAAGGCTCAAAATATATAAGAAAATATAAATTATGAGTTAAAACAGGGATAGATATGAAATAAATAGACAATATAAAAAAAGGAAGAAGAAACACTACGATTAAGAAAAAAGAAGAAAAAACAAAA
>VDFB02053073.1:127157-137377 GCA_007258455.2 Sequoia sempervirens
TTATGCTCTAGAATGGTATTCATTTTGGGTTAATCATTTGATTTGAAAAGCTTTTAAGGAATGAAATTCTATCTTATGCTTTGTTTGAATGATGATTTGCAATATACTGTTAAAATTTGCACTGTGAATGAATGAAGCTTTGTAACAATTACAGGTTAATTTTATTTTGCAGTTCTAGTTTAGGAATTCCTTGGAAGGTAACAAGTTTGATTAGTTGAATGAATCAACATTCTTTTCTATTTGAAAACCTTGATCTATCTTTTTCTATTTCTTTACAACCACTAGTTAAAGTAGGTTTAGATAGATGTTTGATCTTGCAACAATCCAGAAGCTCAAAACCAACAGGCCCCTTGAACATTACAGCCATATTAACCACTTCGTGAAACAATAACAATGTGAACAAACATCAAAGACCTTGGGAGGTGATTAGTTTGATTACTGATTGTCTCTTTTAGGAGAGTTGAGATAGTTTTACTTTTATCTTACCTACATGTTGTGGGTCAATTTGGCACCTGAACAGAACCTCAACCGTCAAAAAGAGAAGAAATTGGCAGCACAAAGGGTACGAATGTGAAAGAGTCATGCTAGGGGAGATGTAGATACCTTAGTTGGAGACACACCCTCTATCGCAAGTGAATACAAAGGAACACCATTAAGGACAAGCAAATATGGAGGGACACCATCTACCACAAGTGAGTATGGTTGGAAACCATCCACCACATCTGAATTTGAGAGTACATCATCACTCAGATTTGATGAACAAGGTATGCCATCATCCCCACGTGAACCTCAAGGTATGTATTCTATTCCACCCTCGGTCGAAGGTACGCAATCTAGCCCACCTCAATTAAATATTGATGAAATTGCTAATGTTGAGATGTATGTACCTAAGAGAACACCACCCTAAATTTGCATAGAAAGCCAAACTTTTTGATTAATATATTGATGAGGATATTTTCAGCACATGGAAGGTAAGATTCCAAATGCACTTGTAAGTATGTTGTTGACCAAGATTTGGCAAATGTTCTTTGAAAGGATAAATAGAACCCGGAAGATGTCAACTATTTGTTCAAATGATGTGGGGTTTAAAGTACAGAAACATCATGAAGACTCTTGGGTTGAGAACATTGAATGCATCAAGTGAAAACACTATTGTGAAGAATCTAATGGATGCTTATGAGAGTGTGAGTAAGACCTCATGCTCAGAGGATAGTAATGTCACCTGACGTGCCATTACATCAAATTTTGTAAGCTATCAAAAAAGAGATCTCGTCTCATTAAAAAGACAAGTGAACAAATGGAAATTACTAGAAAAAGTTTATCAAGAGCTGTTCAAAGGCGGCGAAGAATTGAGGGCACTGATTCAAATGAATTATGGGAATTCTCGAGAAGACTACCACATAAAGATAAAAAATTTGTTGAAGCATTGGGAACACTAATTGAAGATTATTGGAAGAATAATACAAGGCCATCTCTGAATCAAAGGGATAACGTAAGAAGGAGAATCGGTAGTCGAAATCGTGAGCCACATTCAAAGCATTTTTTGGATACGACTCAAACCCAATTTTTTCATAAATTTCAAAATGCTTATCCTCAAATTAGTATTTCTCAAAGATTCTTTGAAATGCTTAAACTTTTTTATGTCAAGATAAATCACACATGGACTACTTGTTGTTGTAGACTACATATTGAATTCGCTAATCGTTATGATGTTTATCATTCTATATGTTTAGATTTGCATACTAATGATGTTTTGCAGGATTGTGGCATAGAAGCCCCACCAAAATCTTCAAGAGATTTATTATCAAAAAATTTATGTCAAATAGAGGATGGCCAAATGTTCTATAGGATAACATGCTTGGATAGTTCATGCGAGCGTTGTGGTAGCTTGCAACGAATGCGAGTATGTCAACTTATGGAAAGCACATATGAGGTGGGGCATAAACTAGTAGATTTTGGGAAGTCTAAAATAGTGGCATATGCTACAAAAAATGGGTCTCAAGCAAAAAAGTGTGATTTGGTTATTGAGAAGATTCCATTGTATCAATTTATGTCCATGTTTCGTAAGAATCTAGTCTATGAGTATGCAAGGCATACCCATAGAGCCCGATGGCTGGAGACACAATTCAAGCTATGCAAGGACAACTTTCTAGTTCACAACATAGTATCAGTGGTTTACTTTGCAGAGAACTACACTCTACAGCCATAGTGTGAGGTGCAGTCACAGTATTACAACTCCACATAGGTTTCAATATTTGTGCACATAGCCTTCATTCATGCAGCTGATAGTACATAGGACCAAAGGAAGGTATTGAGGGAGTATCACTTTTATATTAGTGATGATGGCACACATTCTCCAGAGCTCATGCAAGGTTGCTTCTAGATGTTCTATAATTATTTGGCTTGGAGGGGCATAGCATACAGTCAAAATATAATATGGTCGGATAATTGTGCAGCACAGTTCAAGAATGCATGCATGTTCTACTAGTTGTGCAGGATGCATCTCACTATAGGTGTTCAACATATGTGAAACTCTTGTGAGGTTGGGCATGGAAAGGGGGAGCATGATGGTGCAAGAGAATGTGTGAAAAGAGCATTACCACAAGAAGAGTTAAAGTATAAAGACAGTGCAAAGTTGACAAATGCAAGTTCAATCATAAAGTGGTGTAATGCTTCAATGGGTCTAAGTAATGAAGGTACGTCTTTAGTTTGTAGATTTTTTTGGTTGATGGATGATACTAACATTGTACCATATGAGGATTGTTGTACACTAATAGGATCGAGTGAGCTACACTCTTTCCTTAGCTCAAATGCAGGTTCATGGAGTATCGATACACATAAGATGGCATGCTTTTGTTCTTCATGTACAATGCAAGCTTGGAATGATTGTGATTCAGGGGAGTGGGTTGACAAATGGCTGACAAGTTATCTTACCCCACTTCACACATATCACCCTCCAATGGCATTAGAACTAACACAGATGGAATCATCGGTCGACTTTGACCACGTATCAAATCTAGTTCAACCAGGTAATATATCTACTTGCTTAGTTTTTCAAATTCCATATTGTTATCTTACTTTGTATTGTATTCATAATGTTGACTAATTTTGAGTGATTTTATGCACATATCAATGTAGGGAATTTTTATGCAATTATTGCAGATGAAGAAAATGAAGAGGGAACAGACTATTACTTGTGTCATTGTGTTGAGGCTAAAACAAAATTGGAAGCCCCAGTTATAGATGGAGAAAACATCGAATACAACGAAGAGGGAACAAACTATTACTTGTGTCATTGTGTTGAGGCTAAAACAAAATTGGAAGCCCCAATTATAGATGGAGAAAACATAGAATACCCTACAGGCTCAATTTTTGTTACTAGAACATGGCTTAGAAGGTACCCACATAAGAGGGTTCAACATTGGCTATTTGAGGACTTTGACATGCATTGTAAGATTCTGGTGCAGGAGCACCCAAGCTCTTCAAGGAACTCTTCAAGAGACAAGAGA
Organism: Sequoia sempervirens; assembly: GCA_007258455.2. NCBI lineage: Eukaryota > Viridiplantae > Streptophyta > Pinopsida > Cupressales > Cupressaceae > Sequoia > Sequoia sempervirens. The sequence goes on from VDFB02053073.1 coordinate 130,667, forward strand.
ATGCAGGGGTCTTGAACACCTATCAATCACCTCAAAGCATCAATTATGATATCTTGGAGCCTATAATGGCCTTTGGAATGGGTGAACACATTAAAGAGGTCAAAAGTCCTAAGGGTCCTAATAAGGATCCTAGGACCAAATTTCAATGTAAATGGAACAATCATGTTATAGAAGGTTAGATAGGAATATAGTGCTTTAATTATGTCAAATAAGGTTGGATGTTAAAGATTCAATAGTTTTTAGGTTGTGGGAATCAATTAAATAAGAGTTGGAAAATTCAGATTTTCAAATTCCAACTTTGGCGGGAAAGTGTGTTTTTGATGATTTAGCACTAATAATGTAATGAAACCAATTCTAATTGGTTGGGATAGTTGGGGGATGGGTTTTTAAGGTTGGAAAGTTCATTTGTACAGGCTGTTGGCCGATATTCTAAGTGCTATATGGACTGCTACAGAAAATCAATAAAAACTTCATTTTTTTTGCATTTTCTTGTGCTCATTTGATGATCTATTGATTTCTACTGAAGATAAGTCCCATTGGATTAATTAGAGACTTTTATTTACATTCATTTAACCTTTTTAATGCCCTGATAGTCATTAGAAATCTGTTTCTTACATTATATTATTAACTATCCTCAAGAAAGTGCAGATTTTCACTATTTTTGGGTGGTTTTCATGGATGTTTGATCCATTTCATGAGGAAATGATGTTGTAACTTGTGAAATGGATATATTATAACATTTATGATACAAATATAACAAGATAATGTGCAGGGAAGAGGAATTCTAAGGTGTACACCGAGTTGTCAAAGGGAAAAGTGCATGAAAATGGGTGCTAAGGTATAGCAGCAGGAGATCTGCCTTAATAAGGGGAAATTTTTTGAGTTTGGATTGATTTATTATGTTGATCTAATGGTGAAAAGTCAAAGAGAGGGATTTGTAAGTGTTTGGAAGGCCAAGATCCAAGAAGCCCTAGTTTTTGAGGCAAGTTAAGGAGGGTTTTGTGTTTGAGCATGTTAGAGATGTCATAGAAGCCTAAAAACTTGGAATCCTTGGTTTTGAGTCATTTTAAGGGACTGTTGAAAGTTTCATGGTGAAGGGATAAGTTTAGAGAGGGGTTGCTTTGAAAAAGAGGGCTATTTAGGCCTAGTTTTTGAGGAAACAATAGGTTTTGTAAGGGATTTTATGAAGCAAGTGATATCAGGGTTTGGATATGTTGTTCTTCATCATAAAAAACATCTTAATCAGTCATTATATTGGAGGGTCCTTTGGAAAGTTTGAGAGAAAAGTCAAAAATCCTTTGCTAGAGGCCTAGTTGGGCCAGAAGCCTAGTTAAGGTGAAAAATTGGTTTCGTGTCTAAGTCAGAGGTTTGGGATTTGAAACCATTCAAGATAAGTTTTTTTGAGTCTCTTAAGAGAATTCTTAGGGTTGGGGTTCATTGGAGAAGGATTTGATTCATGAGTGAGCCATTTAGGCTTTGTCTCCATCAGGTTGCCTAGAGCAGTGTTTGAAATTGCATCTTGTAAACCTTGAGAACTTTGTGTTTCATTCAAAGTCCCATACCCTCTGCATCAAAGTGGTATCAGAGTAGTGAGTAGGTACTTTGGGGATTGGAGAAATAGCAATGGAACTAAAAAACCAATTGGCAAGAGAGTTTGAAGAGTTGAAGGAAATCTTGGAAAGGGAGAGAAGAGAAAGAAGGGAATAAGAAGTAGCAAGAGAGTAGGCCAGAGCAAGAGAAGAAATGCAATGGAGAAGGGAGAGAGAGACCATGCAAGCAAGGATAAATAACCTTGAGAGGAGTAGGAGGAGAGAAGAGCAAGAAGACCAAGAAGACAATGATGAAGATGAAGAGCATGTGAGGGTAAATCAAGAACAAGCAGCAGATGAGATAGAGGACCCTGAGGAAAGGAGGTTACTAAGATTGTTGAAGGTAGTACAAGGCCATGGAGGAAAGATTCACATAGATTTTCCTATCTATCAAGGGGAGATGGATAGTGAAGAGGTGTTAGGATGGCTTGATGCCCTAGATAACTATTTTGAGTTTGAGGAGATGGATGAAGAGAGGAAGGTTAAGTTTTCCAAAACGAAGTTGAGAGGTACAACATTGACATGGTGGACTAGTTTTTAGAATGATAGGATGGCTAGAGGATTGGAAAAAGTTTCTACATGGGCTAGGATGAAGAGTTTGATCAAGGAGCAATTCCTACCATTTGATTACACAATTCATGCGAAGAGGATGAGGCAGAATTTAAGCCAAAAGGACATGGATGTGATGTCCTATACTGAGCAATTTCACAAGCTTAGTATTAGAGGAGGTTATGAGGAAGAGGATGAGAAAATAGCCAGGTATATCAATGGCTTGAGGTATAATCTACAAGATGAGATTGGTTTGCAATTGCCAAGGACATTAGGAGAATGTTTTCAATTGGCTATTAGAGCAGAAGAAAAGGTGAAGAGGAAGCAAGAAAGATCAAGAAATGGTGGAAGAGGAGGTAGTTCTAATAGGGGTAGAGGTAATAGAGAACAAGGACAAGGAAGCAATGACAAGAGCAACAATTACAAAGGCAAAGAGGTATTTTCTGATCAAAGAGGTGGATACAATCCTAGAGGAGGAGGCAGATTTGGACAAGGTAGAGGCCCATTCACAGGTAGATGTTTCAATTGCAATGAACCAGGGCATCCTTCCTTCAAGTGTCCTAAATGGGAACAAGCTGATAGGGGCAGAGATAGGAGAGCTAACTTGGTACAAGAAGAACAAGACAAGAAGGAGGAACCAAAAACATTCATGGCAGACCCTATGACTGATGGTGAGTTTCTTATGGTCAAGCAAGGAGAAAGACTTCATCAAGAGCCAAAGGTAACTATTTTCAAAACAATTTGTTTAATTCATGGTAAGATCTATAGATTGCTCATAGATTCAGGGTCACATAGAAATTTAGTTTCACTTGATATGATAACCAAGCTAGGGATTGAAACATTTGATCATCCTACTCCCTACAAGGCCACTTGGGTAACTCAAGGACAGCATGTAGAGATTGGTAAGAGAGATTTTGTTGATTTCTCAATTGGATCATATCATGATAGGGTACTTTGTGATGTCATTCCAATGACTTGTGGTCATATCATCTTGGGAAGACCATGGCAGTATTCTAGAAGGACATTGCATGATGGATTCCATAATACATATTTGGTGCATAAAGGAGATGTTAGATATAAATTAGTGCCTTTGCCTTTGGAGCAGTCAAATGAAAGTTTTATGATCTGTTTTGAGAAACATTTACAGGTGAATAAGCAGGGTAAGATAGGTAAGACAGGGGAAGATACTGGTTGGAAGAGGAATGATGAGTTGCAGCAGATATATGAAGAGTACAGTCCTAAAAATCAGAATATTTGGGACTTGGATAGTATTAATATTGGGAGTATTGAATACCCTATTGTTGAGGGTAATAGGAGTGGTGTTCTTTCACAAGGAAATGAGTGGAATAAAGGCAGAAACAGGGTACAAGGACAGGCTGTTATCAAGCAGCAAAAAGGACAAACAAAACAGATTTTTGACACTAACATGATGAATGACATGAGTGCAAATTGGAAGAAGAGGAAGACAGTGACTTTGGGAGATTACATGCCCTGTCATGTGAAGATGAAAACATACAGGAACAAGGAGTATTATGGCAGCAACAAGTTGGATGCTTCTTGGGGCAAGAACTCTTTCTTTCTTGGGGAGAATGGTGCAGGAGCACCCAAGCTCTTCAAGGAACTCTTCAGGAGACAGGAGAATGTAGGGGTCTTGAAGACCTACCAATCACCTCAAAGCATCAATTATGATATCTTGGAGCCTATAATGGCCTTTGGATTATACCCCTTCAAAGGTGAAGAAGAGACAATTGAAGTACCTAGAAAAGATGAATAGCAGATCATTGAATGGGAGCAACAATTACCCAAAGAAACACCTAGGCAACCTGAGGAAATTTTGGACAAGAAAATGGTCAAGAAATCCAGGGGCAAGGAATATTTCCAGTACTTAGTCAAATGGAAGGGACGCCCACTTGAGGATGCCACATGGATGATAGCTTCAGAAATATCCAAGTATGATGCAAGTATTGAAGACCTCATGGACGGGATTCCATGAAAAAAAAAATTGTTCCTTGGGAGTCTGATGCAGGTGCATTATTATTTTAGCTTATTATTAAAGTTTTTTGTTCTAGATTTTTCTAGATAAAATAACGTGAGGTTGTGAGCTCTTCACGATCCTCCGAATCAATTAGTTTTAACTAAAGAATAGGTAGTTAGAGGGATTGTAGGGATTGATTTATATCAGTTTCAAACTTTGTTTAGCCTATTTAGCAGTATAAAATCAAGCCTATGTTGTAGCCTACGGGAAAGAAGTTGTGAGGAAAGATATAATGTAAATAAAGTTTGAGATTGTTTGTTGTGCATTTTAATGTTTTTTTTGTTTCTTTTTGTTTTCTCCGTGAGTTTTTCTATGCTATCATTTTGGGAGTGTATTAGGGATTGCATTAAGTTAGCCAAAATTGTAAAATGAATCTTTGAATTTTACTTAGGTTGGATAAGAAGTACATTTTACTATGGTAAACACCCAAGAAAAATGGATATTCATTAGATCAACTAATTTTGATCTAAACGAATATCCATTTTGTTCTCGCTTTCTTCTATATAATTTATATATGATATATAATTATATATATTATTATATAATATATAATGATAATATATATATATATATTATATAATAATAATATATATTATTATATATTATATATTATTATAAATCATATATATTATGGGTAGAAACCTGAGATGGTTCCCAAAAAGGGGGGGCTTAAGTGGCCACTTTTTTTTTTCTTTCTGAAATCAGCAAATATTGACCTTGGACGTGAAATTGAGGATAGTTACACTCAGAATTTTGAGATGGAACAAAAACAAGGATCAAAGTGCTCCAAGTCTACTTTCTAAACTACTAATTTATTTTGAAAATGGTTGATATTAAGGGGTTCAAAAGAGGGATGTACAAAAATTGGTTATGTTTTGTCAGAAAACATAACATAACTTAACTCTTGTCTGACTGAGCATAATTAATTTTTTTTGTAGTATTTTCGTCCTTGGCAGATTAAAAGCCCCAGCTAACAATATTATCTAGTTGATGCACACAATTTTTCTGATAATTTTTTTAATGAATATTTAATTTTTACTAATTTTTCTAAGTGGGCACTTCTAAAAAGTAGAATTTGGCCATGCTCCCCCTAAAATTTTTTGAAGGTAATTGATTTTTTAATTTTCTTTTTAAAAATGTAGAATAGAGTTTAGTTTCTAAAAATGTAATTTATTTGAAATTTTGATGAACGGTTAATTTATAACGAAAAAAAAACCAAACACTACTTTTTGGCGAAAAAGAGACATACAAACAAAAGAAATTATGGATGAAAGCCTTAACATTGTTAAACAGTGAAAAAAATTACATCGTTGGATAGCTAAGAGAGAACCTAACATTACCCATTTGTTTGCTTTTGTCGATATTAAACCAGATGCAATCTTGATGGTGAGCATGAACCCGATTATGTGAAAAAATTATAGAATTTGCAAAAACACATCTCTTGTCATTGGGAATGCCCTCCAAGCCTTTGGGTTGGTATTCCAAGGAAACTACCAATGCTAAGGCTTAGGGATTCCCAAATCAAACTATAACACGCTCGCGTTATAACGCCCTCACGTTATTTCCTAGTTTTGATCTCGTTATGTTTCATCGATATGCGTCCTTTTGCCTCTTGCATGTCGTTGTAGCATTCTGTTTGTTATGCCGAAACCAAAGAAAATCCTCCTGTCCCAATGTGTTTCGTTGTGACCTCATGTAGTCAGGGAAACATCATGTAGTTAATGCTTCATTATACCAAGAGTCACCTCGAATGCCATCTCCCAGTCGCTGAGACATAAGAAATTTTCTTACTGAAATGTGCTTCCTTGCTTCATCCGTTTCGCTATAACCTTGAGATATTGGAGAGACATCTCACATATTAGACTTTGCTTTACCGAAAATCTTCATTCATCATGAGTCGCTATGAAAAATTGGTTCTCTCGCAGATGTATTCTTTTATCTTATGTGGGTCGCCGTAACATACCGACATCGGGGAGACCTCATACAGAGCGCACTTTGTTTTACTGAAAGACTTTATCCATCTTGTGTGTCATTGAGACAATCCAATTTTCATCCCAAAAAAGTCCTCATTGTGATGTTGACGAGACCGAAGGTCACTCGCCGATACATTACTTTAAAAGCCTCGACTCTTACCGATATGTATCCTCCCACCACCAGTCAGTGTGACAATGTATATTCGCTATGACCTCACACTAGAAGCAATATGTTTGGCCGAATAAACCATCCATGTGTTGTTTGGTAAGACTCTCCTCGAGAACATGTTGACAAAACCCCATGTCAACAAGACATAACAACCTCACTGAGATCACATTATGATATCACCAAGCTCTCGCCAATGAACCTCGACATGCATTAGTCAGGGAGACAATTCAAAATCAATGAGACACTATCCCAATGACCAAACTCCTACTGATAGGTTCCTCCTCGGTCGCTGAAACCACGTGAAAGTCATGCCGATAGAAACCTAAAGGTGAATGTCGATCACTGTAACAATGAACAATTCTTGTCGATCACCTACTACAAACATATGTTAACACA
>VDFB02053073.1:143515-155033 GCA_007258455.2 Sequoia sempervirens
GGTGTCTACACATACGTACCCAAGAAGTGTTATTTACTATTGGAACTTTATCGAAAAATAATGCAATAAAAAAATATTTTATTTTTTCTTGTACATCCTCATTTTCCACCTCCACAAAATAACTTGTCCAATTTCAACCATTGTTTATCTACCAATGTGTGTTAAGAAAGTTAGGAATGATTATAAAAGATAAAATATATTATATTCTAGGTAGTTTGTCATAGGATGCCCTCTAGTCAAAATATAAAAATAATGTGCTCAACTAAATTATTTTTTCCATTTGCACTACTCCCATCAAATTTCTAAATTAATTTTGAATTGTACCTCCACATGTGACAAGTTTCATCTATTTTTGAGTATATCCATCATATTCCAAGGCATACTTAACATGAAGATATTCTCCCTTCATTTTTCATCTTATCACTAAGTTTTTTTCTCTATTTGTGATTTATTTTTCATAAAATTTACCAATATATTTTTCTATGGAGTAAATTATTATTAACAAATTCTTGTTTCTACCATATTTCTAGTTGTAAATATTACATACAATTTACAAGAGGTTTATCTTTGTTTTCATTCTCCACTAGTTCAATGAATGGGTACTTTAACACTAATCAATCTAGAAAATTCCTTGACAAATCCTAATTACACACTATTTTTATTTGGATTTTATTTTCTTGTTCCATGTATAGTTTCCATTTTCTTAATCACCTTTTGAGGTGGGTTTGTTAATATATTATCCTTGCTACCTTGAGTCTCCTCTCTAATATTATCTTCAACATTTTCATGTATCTCATTAAAATATTACTTTGAGGTATTCCCACAATAGTGGGTTACACTTTTTGTTCTAACTTGACATTGAATTGAACTTTAACTAAATCTTCACTTTCAGACATCAATAGCTGCTAAACCATGAGGAATTTGAAGATGATGCAAACTAGTGATTTGTGACATTTTTTTGACATTGAATTGAACTTTAACTAAATCTTCACTTTCAGACATCAATAGCTGCTAAACCATGAGGAATTTGAAGATGATGCAAACTAGTGATTTGTGACATTTTTTCTATAGATTCTATATATATATATAAAATTTTGGAATCAAATTGCATTTCTTTTTCCATCTCCTTCGATAACTAATTTTTAACGGTAAACAACATTTTTAAAGAGTGATGTTTACTGTATAACACATAACTTTTTTTCTATGAAGGGTAAAATTCTAATTTTTTCGAATTTAGATTTGTAACTACGATATCTAGCTCCTTCATTTGGTTTCATAGTATTTTATTGAATTATTTTTCTTAATTAAGTTTTGAAGTCAAACCAATTACAATTTAAACATAGGTTTATTGTATAACATATAACTTTTTTTGTATGTATCAAAATTCTTTTTTTTTGTTGGATCAAGGACATCAATACCAAGAACATAGATAATTTTTAGATTTTTTTTGGTAATATACTATTTTCCACATGTACATAACAAAGAGTTTGATTTTCAATGAAAACCTACATTCACAAGAAATAAAAAATAAATATAATAATCAAATTAAATATATTTAAAATTATACTTTTTGGGAAGCTTATAATAAGGACTACATAAATACAAAACATAAATTTTAAATGAATTCATTTGATCCCCCAAAAGGTAAATCAAAAGTGTTTTTTTTATCAGCATTTTGATAGGTGTAGAGGAGACTCCATTATAAGTATGGTTTAAAAATAGCGGGGTTTAATCCAAGGGGGTTTGATCAAACCCTTTTCAATTAAAATCCTTTAAATGAAACCTTTCAAGGATTAAAAATATGTGATTTAAGCAAAAATCAGGATGTCCCAAAAAGTGTAACCCATTATTCTGGCAACACCCTAAATTCTAATGCTAGAGCACACACATTTCCAAAGTATGACATTATGTTTTTGTGTTTTGATGCTCAAGTTCCCTTTACCACTTCCAAGAAACTATATATTGTTCAACATATCTCATAAATTTGAAATGATAAAAAAATACGATCATGTTCAAAGTCACCATCAAAGACTCAAAGCTAACAATTTAAGTATTATTTGTAATAATAAAAATAAATAGATGACAAACAAAAGGAATCATACATTCATATAGCCTAGATGCATCACTATGCAATATGATTTGTAATAATCAAACCAAACCAATAATTAAACAAGGGGAGTCATATTCATAGAGAAATAAATAAATTATCACTTTTCTCTTTCCGAATTTCTATTTCTTATAGTTGTTACAACTCATCATAAATATAATATTAGGTAGGTGATGAGGTAAAAATAACCTCATCATTATAATTGGCTAAATACTTAACCTCACATATTTCAGCCATCCTTACCCTACCAATTAATTGTCTTTAGGATAAATTATTGCTTTCTTTTTGTGAAAAGGTGTACAATCTTTATTTCTTGAAATTAGTTGAAATAAGCTAATCTACACTGACTTAATGGTTTAGTTTTTGAGCATTGTACATGTCAACTTTCACAATTGATTACCATTCCAGTCAAAGAGGTTTAACATAGACTTCAACACCATTGAAGACAAGCGAATGGGCGCCAAAACTTTAGGAGCATACATGATGGACCAAGTTTTTGTAGTTTCTAGGCAGGTGCATGAAGTTGGGTAGCAATTTCGTGGCCACTTTCTATTTTTTTTTTGAAAACTCATAATGCGAGCGCGTTATAACGTACTCGCGTTATTGCATGTTAAAAAAAAAGTGAAAGTCTTCATTTTCACTTTGATTATTTTCTTCTTCTGCCTACGACCAAAACCCCCAACTTTCGCGCTTGCGTTATAGGAGGAGATATTGGGTACAAATATTCAACAAGAGTTGCTATTTCTTTGCAAGGATGGCACCACATCGACGAAGAGGTGGGAGAGGTAGGTATTGTTTGTTGTTTGTTTTGAATTTATTAGTTTTAGGTTGATTTTGTTAGGTTTAGGTTATATTTGATATACAATTTTTTGAATTTGTAGGAGATGCAAATGAACCCTCAAACCCACAAAATCCTCAACAAGAAGAGCAACCAAATCCTGAAGAACAAAATTCTCAACAAGAAAATCAACCTCAACAACAACCTCCTCCACCAATCACTCAACACCCTCCTGGAACTCAACAAAATTTAATGAGTGAGATTGAGAACAAAAAAAAACCAATTGAGGATTTTATTAGTAGGTTCAGTGATCCAAATGGTTCAACCACAGAAAGAATGACCCTCGCAAATTCATTGAAAGATATGTTAAAAAATGTAGATTCAATTAACAAACAAATAATTGGATGGCAAGATAGGAGGCAGGCGGCTAGGGCATATTATGCGGATAAACTATCATATAAACAAGTAAAGGATTTTAAAATTACAAAAGGTGATTTTTGCTCATTATTCACTAACCCACGTACAAATCAAAATCTTAGCCTCAATGCGAAGAGGTTTCCTATTCATTGGTGCCACCACCAAGAGATTATGAACTATTTTTGTGATAGGTGGTACATGGTCTTTGATGACCAACCGTGCAACAATTGTGAAGTCCCCCAGTATTTTCTTAGGAAACTATATAGTGAGTTCATATTGAACAAAATCTCAAATTATTTTGATATGAGGGACTTTCAGGGGAGAGGTGGGGGGTCATCTTAGGATAGGCCCGGTGCACAACCGAATCCTATGTGGCAAGGGAGACGAGCTCTCGCTAGGCCGCCTCGTGAGCACGTTGTTGTGCCTGCCGTTGCGAAGGAGAGTGCTGACGTAGATACATTGCAGATGATCAACACTTTGACCTAGAGTGTCATCCATCATACTAGCCCTATTCTACAACCCCATCCAGGGGAGTCTTCGAGTGGTGGCCTTCAAACCCATGTATGTCAATATTGTGAGGTGACTTGTTCATATGACCCCACCGACACTTAGGAAGTTGCTACATAGGATTCGTATGCAGCTACGAAGATGGAGAGGGCAGCTGAAATTTTGCATGATGCGTATGACATTGATACTCAAGCAAAAGTTAGCATGTTCATTGAATTTAATTTATTAAATTTCAATTTTGAAATGCAAGATTAACTAATTTAATTTTATGATTTTAATAAAATTGCAGGGTCATAGTGTTGAGACTAGATACACCGGACCTCCACCTACTTATTTTTGTAGTACACCTATCGACAAGGTATGTAACTAGTAAAAAATTATAAATTTATTACATGTTAATAGCATTATTTTATGAATGGTATTTTAATATGTGATTTTGGATGTTGAACAAGGTAATATTGGAGGTTTCGAGGGAACACTCCCAGTGCCACTGGATTTACTCAAACTTACACACAAGTAATAGAATAAAGAGTTTAACTAATGAATTGTACTTAATAGATTTGTGTAGTTTATATTCATATCGTTGGTTACGTTGCATTGCACATCATTCAAACTCAAATCATTACTTCACATTCCATAACTAATAACTAGATGTTGATAGATGACAAAATTTCAACTACAATATAGTTGTTTAGAAAGTCAACATAAGTAGTGATGCGATTTCTTCACATGGAGGCATGTTCTTGCAAAGGTGCACCTACACGACAAACTATGGATGCTTGGAAAAAAAATATGAAACCATAATAGTAAGCAATAGCATAGATAAGGCAGTTAGTAGTTTGAAAAAATGTCTCGAAGAAATGCGGTCTCATGGTGATGGAATTCCATTCCATCACCATGAGACCACATTTCTTCAAGGAATTTCTTCAAAATGCTCACCACCTTTTCTATGATACCACATTTTTCATACATGTGCACCAAAGAATTTTATCGAACTACTCACTTCCTTGCTGCTATGGCTAAAAGCCTAAAATAGGTGCTTTCCAACAAACTATGGATGCTTGGAAAAATATCTATCAAAGCATAATAGTAAGCAATAATACCATAGAGAAGGTAATGAACTTTTTGAAAAAATGCCTGAAAGAAATGTGTTCTTATGGTGATGGAATGCCATGATGTGCATTTGTTTGTAATGGCATTCCATCACCACGAGAACCCATTTCTTTGGAGGCATTTTTTCAAACAGTTCACTGCCTTCTCTATGCCACCACAGTTATCGTACATGTCTACAAAATCATTTAATCAAATGATTTAGCGGCTTGCTGCTATGGGTAAAAGCCTAAAAACACGTCCTTTCGAACAACATATGGATATGGAAAATAGTAAGCATGATAATCAGAAATATATAGTTTAATAAGTACTCAAAATTTTGTTCATTAGATCTTATACATTATAAGTCATGACGTGGATCGCTATTGTAACTTTTTTGTGATTGAATAATTTGTTGTTTTATTTTCAGATGTTAGTTGTGGAAAAACCTCCAAATGTTATGAGGGCAATGGATATCGGTGTTTCATCTGCTATACAATCCTCGATGGCTTTGACAGGGGAGGTATGAGGCAAATTACTAAATTTCAATTTACATTCGTTGTTATAGATGTTAGTTCTAGTGAAAAATCAAACCAAATTATTGATTCGTAGTCTAATTTCTATTTGGATGGTTTATCTGAGGCTTGAACATGCCTCAACATGGCATCTGAATATTTCCTAGTGGAGTGATCATGAAATGGCCGTAAGTGATTTTTTTTAAATATATCATTTTTATAATATAATTTCTATATATTGATGTCTTTACTTCTTATTGTAACAATTAAAACTTCACCAAGAACTTAACTGTACTAGGAGGAACAGCAGGAGCACTCCTCGAGTGCAGCACAAGCGAGTGACAAACCTATCGCCATCAGATCGACAAGCAAAGGGAAAGAGTTTATTTCAAGAGCCAGGTAATGACTTTTGATTCCAGAGCTGTGACACCCCTCTGATTTGTTATGTTTTCTTTGATAGCTCTGGATACTTTGTTAGACCTTATTTTATGTTATGGTTATTTTATCGCTGACAGTGGAGTGATGATAGACTATATGGATGTGATGATACATTATATGCATGGTGATTATGTTTAATATGCTTTATGTTTGCATAGATGCTTAGTTGTGATGACATTGCTATATATGCTTATTGTAGTTTAATTGATATATTATCTCGTCAGTTGATGTGACATTGTATTGGTGAAGAGAATAGTATTGCATCACTCGCTTGCGAGTGCCCTGTGATTTTCCGAATTCTCTCTTCACGGTGTGTATGAATTATGATCTGGATACATGTACGACATTTGCTTTGGTTGTAGGTTTGTAGGTACAGGACAACAACTTCACCTGGTTTCACAAGTATGAGTGTGTCCACTACTCAACAGTAATATTGATTGGGAGATAGTAACTAGTTAACCTTGTCAAACCTTTACCCTAGCACAGTGTGTCGTCAGTCTGTATGTTGGTCATGTTCCTTATCCATGTTGGTCTTGGTATTTTATTTATCATGCAAGTTTAAATTGTAAGGATTAAATTATATGTTATGATTAAGTATTTAATTATGGAGATTTTATTATAAATTAATTAATTTAATTTAAGTTATATTATAAAGTAATTTTAATTATTAAATTAATTGGGAATTAAAATAAATAATTTATTTAATTGTAAATTGGATTAAATAAATTGTTTTTAATTTTAAATGCATATTTGGGAAAAGATCTTAGAAATATCTTGGTTTGTTAAAGAAGAGATATTTGTTGTGTGAACTAGAAGTTAGAAGGGTTTGTTTTCTAATTGTCTTAAAATTGATTTACAGAGAGATTGATTGAAATTGGTGAGAAAAGAGGAAGTTGTTTTCACGGGAAAAAAAAAGATAGAGGTTTTTGGAAATGGAAGAACTGTTTTTTGGTTTGAAGAAATTGTAGATCTTAGAAGCTCTTTGATAATTCTAGGAATCTAGTTTGTTATATTCATGGCTGTGGATTGTTTCTGTTATCTGGGAAGTGGCAATTCTTCTGGAGGAAGCTTTGGCAGCTCTATTGAAGATTAAAGGGAAGCTCGACATCAATCTCTGAATCATCTGATCTTTTGGCACAAGTTCTTTATTGTTTTGTTAATTTTAATTTGAAAGAGAAGTTAAATTGTTATTGTAATGCAAATTGGAAAAGATTAGAAGAGGATTTCATTATCTGTAGAAGCTTTTGTTTTTAAAAAAATATTGTCAAGAATATTTATAGCCTCTGTAGAATATATTGTAGTTCCTCTGTTATTTTTTTTTTTTGAAAATAGATTTATACAGAAGAAAATTATAGTTAAACTGTTGAACATCTGTTGAATTTAAATCAAACTTAGAAAACCTCTTCTTGTGGAAATAGAATTATTTCCTATGTAGAAAATAATTGATGAGTTAGGAAACCTCTGTAAAATATTTTTACATTTTTCCTATAGAAAACTTCTTCTGTGAAAATTAATTGCCCATCTTGATTAATTTCTTGGATAAATTTATATATAAATATATATATATATAGATACATATATATTGAAATATATATGTACATATACATATATATATTATATATAAATATTTTATTTTATATGAGGACTGTATTTTTCCTGTAGGAAATTTTTATTTTGGAAAAAAAATTGAGGAATCTTCGTACGACGAATTTATAGTAGTGAAGAAAAAAAATAATAAAAATTCATTGTGTTTGGCCAAGGGATGAAACCCCCAGCTGAACACAAGGGTATGGTTGATTTAAAAAAGAAAACATGAGGAAATAGTTTTTGAGTAAATGGATTTTATTTTAGATAAATGAGTTTCTTTTATGGTATGGTTGATTTTATAATTAAATAATATATATTTATATGTATATATATATAATTATATTTAATTATATATATACATATTAAATATATTTGTTTAATGTTTGATTATTACAATAGATATATGCAAACACGATTAGTTAATTAGAAATGATTAATTAGTTTAATTGTGAAATTGGGTTAGATATTATGTGTGGTTGTAAAACTGTAGTTAAACTTTTATTATAGTTTCGTTGTTGATTATTAACAAGAATTGTGTTTTGAATGGTGTATTTTAAATTTGCGATATTGAACTAATGGATTTAGGAAATCCGAATAGTAGTGCTTTTAATTACATGAGATTGTCTATTTTAATTTCTAGTATTTCTGTAATTGGGTACTGTGGGGAATATTTGTTGTAAAGAAAATATAAGTCTTCTAGATTATAATTGTGAAAGGGTTGTCATTTTTGTTATTCGCCTTGAGATTTCCTTGGGTAGTGCATGTAGTTGGATTTAGTATTGGACATTCGTAGAGATGTGTTATCTCTTGTGTTATGTTATTATCTGTTTGTGCACTATCTACTCTTGGGTGTAGAATGAGTTATTGTGTTGTCGATAGGGGAGTGGCTTTCAAAGGGGGCTGAGACACAAAGTGGTCCCAAGAAAAAGTGTGTGGAAGTCAGTGTAATCAGTGGAAATTAAATAACCTACATTAGGGGAATGGGTAGTTAACATATTTAACTTGATAATTAGCCTCATTCATTGGCTCAAGGGCTTGTGTTAGACTTGAGATGAGTCAGGAAGGCTTGGAATGACAAGATCATTATCTTGTCTTCTCGAAAGATAATCGATTCCACACTGGTGTGCATGTGGGGCCAGAGTTCGTAAGAGGTTGCCAGGATAACCCAAGATGGGGGTCAGGACCTAGGAAGATCTCCTTAGGATAACCAATGCAACCTTTGTGATGACACTCCTCCTATGGCAGTAATTAATTGTATTGTATAGTGGTTGTACTTGATTTTATGATTCTGGAAGCAATGTAACCCTATGTTTTGTATTTACTAGTATTGTGTGGTTTTGTACCTTGCCTGTGTCTAGAGGTAGTAGGTTAGTCTTGGTTACCTGTTACTATCTCCCAGCATAAGGGGTTGGTCCTTTGGGTACCACATGGCTGGGTGGCGTGCACCTTACACTGTTGGGTTTTCTCTTCATGTTCGTGATGGCGGGATCTTCTAGTTTGAGGAGCTCGTGTGTTTCTATGAAATTGTACTTCTCTTATATTCATTGTAACAATGGACACTATATATTGTAATTCCTTATTTGTAATCAAGGAGGATTCCTTGTGTTGTAATTGTAACATTATGTATGATCTATTCATCGTTGGATTAAATGGTATATATATTGTTTATATGGTGTTGTATCTGTGGAAATATGTTCATTACTTTTCTTTGTGTTAGATTTATTATGAAATGGTAAATGCTTTGTTGTATGCTGTTATTATGAGTTAATTCCATATACTGTGTTTTAGAATAATTTTGTAAGTTTTGAAATTCACATGTAGATGCATTGCGTCGCCTAGAGGATGTATGTGTTAGATTAGTTTACTTCACTCGTCATTGTTACTTCTTTTTAAGGAAAAAAATTAGTTGTGCTTCCGCAGTGTTTGCATCGTCCTCTAGGTTGTGGAACTGGGTTTTACAAGAGCCCTTTGTTGTATGCTTACATGGCAGTTTTGTACATGTTTTGTATTGGATATATTTGACATTGTATGCCTATATGGCATTCTCGTAAGCCTATATGGCTATTTTGTACCTATATTTTATACTTATATCGACATGTATTGATGTATGCGTACATGGCTATTTGGTTCATAAAAATATTTTTTATCGATGGTGTCCATATTTGCATGTTATAAATTAATGGCTCAATAGATATGCGTTATGTGTATTCAAGTGCATACTTTACAACTTACATGTATACTTTGCGACTTACGTGTTTTCATGTGTATACCTTGTATTTGTGCATATACTTTGTATTAAGTTGTGTATACTATGTATTCGTGTGTATACTTCAAGGCATACATGTTTGTGACTACTTGTGCTGCCCTTATTCACATGTACATGCTTGACTTATTCACGTGTATACTTATTAATTGGTTAGCCATATCATTGATCATTGTTCTCCTTCATGGTTTGTCTTGAATAAATTAATTGATTGATGGTAAACAACTTTATCTAATTTAGAAAAAAACACGTTTTCAATTGGTATTCCATGAAATGATTGATAAAAAGATTCCAATATATTTAATCCTTTGATTGGAACAACTCAATTAAGCAAAGGATACATAATCTTCACAACACTTACAAAACATAATATTCAGAGTAGATGAAGTAGTCAACTTCTTGACACATTATCTATGTTATCGGGTTCTTCTATTTTAGCCCTGGTTTTGGTCTTGGTTCGCTTAGGTGGTACGGGTCCTAGTTTGGGTCGCCAGTGGGTTCGACCAAGGTCCTTCATTTTTGGGTTTGGTTCACCCAGGGAGAACCCAAGAGAACTCAAGCAGAACCCAGGTGAACCAAGACAGAACCTAGGTGCCTAGGCATCCAAAAAAGTGTTTTTTTGAACATTTTTTAATGTTTTATGGAGATTGACTTTGACCCACACCCAAGGGAACCCTAAAAGTGACATCTAAATCACTTCAAACACCTTAACTACCTCATTCTTATTCATTTTTTTTGCAAACAAGCATTTTCATTCCAAGAGGCTGAGCTTTCATTTTTGCTTGCTAGATTGAAAATGGATTGTGACACAACTTTCTTTTTTCAAAAACTGTTCTGCATCATTGAACTGAGAATTTATCACACATTTGTAGAGAAACAGGGGAATACTACAAACTAAAACACATTACACTTCTGTTCTCATTGACTTGATGTACTCTCCAACATATCTCTCTCTCATGCGAAGAGTTAGAACTGCTTGGCCATGCCTTTGAATCATTCAAGAAGTTTTTCTCTTTTTGACACTGTAAAAAGCATGGTTGCATACAGATTAGGAAAAACACTTTTCCTTTTAGATTAGCAATGCATGGAAGTTTCAAAAAGTATCCTTGATATTACAAAAATATGTGTTTATACACTTCAATTGTGCACTCACCCTTTGGTTCTTTGAAAGAAAAATCTACCTATGCCATTGTTACACTACACAGGTAAACCAAATTTTGTATTGTGGAGCTATATTAAGCTACCACTCTCAAGACCAATGTAACAATGATACAAAATAATGTTTGAGACTGCAAGAAGACATCAAAATGGCTAGTGTACGAAACAAATTCTTATGATTTATGAAGAATGTTGATAACTCTACTCAATTGGCTTCTTTTTTCAAAATCATACAATTGAACCCTAGCATCAATAGATTCTGTATATCAAGCTACCACAATTCAAGTTTCAACAATGAATATTTATCATGCATGTTTTAAATGACATTCAATTTTATGGTGGTTTTGTTGTTTATATGATGTTATGTGATATTCTAATCCTAATATATATATATATATATAGTTTTTACATGTTTTTTGTACCAACGAACCCAAAACGAACCAAACCACCCTCCAAAAAAAATTGGCCTAACCGGAGAACCGAACCCCCAAACCCAAACCCGAACCTCAAAACCTATTCCAATACTCTTCATTTTTCCTGCACAAACTTAATTGACCACCAAATTATGTTGCCTCTTCACTTTACCCACTTTTACTCCCTCAAACATCTCTTTTTCATTCAAAACCCTTGTTTTCCCAACTAAGGCATCATGCCATAAC
>VDFB02053073.1:155906-168190 GCA_007258455.2 Sequoia sempervirens
CGATCCCATAGGATCAGATGAGAAGTTTCTAAGCGTCACAGTATTCGAGTAACAACATGCTGAAGTTTGCAGCCATTTTGCACTTTGGACCCTTAAGGGATCTATCTGGTTGAACATAGCTCAGAGTGATTCCGCATATTTGGGAATGAAAGAGGACCATTCCTAGTGTAAAAATACCTATTCGGATGTGTTGGAACAGTTTGTTTGGTCACACGAGTTCCAGAACGAAAGTTGCACCACTTTGCAACTTTCCACTACTTGCATTTGACACTTTTTCCATCAACTAAAAATTGGACACCACGGGAAAACCACTTCGAGATAACAAAAACCGAGAGAGGTTATTGTAGAGGGTCCCAACACAATTCTATAGGATCAAACGAGAAGTTTTTAAGCATCACGGTATGCAAGTAACAACATGCTGAAGTTTTCAGCCATTTTGCACTTTGGACCCTTAAGGGATAGATTTGGTTGAACGTAGCTCGGAGCGATTCCGTGTGTTTGGGTGTGAAAGAGGACTATGCATAGCGTAAAAATACCTATTCAGACGCGTTGGAACAGTCCGTTTGGTCACACAATTTGCAGAACGAAAGTTGCACCCTTTCCACTGCTTGCATTTGACACTTTTTCCATCAACTAAAAACTAAACACCATGGGAAAACTACTCTGAGATAACAAAAACCGAGAGAGGTTATTGTAGATAGCCCCAACGCAATGCCATAGGTTCAGATGAAGATTTCATAAGCACCATGGTATCCGAGTAATACCCTGTCAAAGATTTCTACCCTTTTGCACTTTGGAATTTGATGTTTCATTGAACTGCACGGTTCTGTACAGGGTAATTGTGCTCTCTTTTTTATGGAATTCAGTGGGCAGCAAACTTAACTCCATTTTAACTTTGGTTTGGTTGGATTTCAAGTGATTTTGTGCATTTTAGAAGCCAATTATTGAGGGTCGGTTTGTATACCCTATTTTAAGGGTTTTGAGTGCATTAAAATGTCATATTAAGCCTTTCACCCATTGTATGCTTCTATAACTCTATGGAAAGGCTTGGTTATGGTTATAAAACATGTTTGAAAATTTTTGTGTGCAAGGGAGGTGAATAGAGGGTTTTTAGGTGATGCCTAGATGCCAAATGGTTCATTTTTGAGTGGAAAATGGTGGTTTATTTCTAGGGTTTGAGGAAATATTTGGGGGAAGCGATATCTCTTGACCTTTTAAGCTTGTGAAAACCTTTTTGAAGGTGTTTTAGGCTATGGTTGGCTATCAAAAGGGTTTGAGTATGGGTTTTCAATAAACCCTTGCCTAACTTGTGAAAGAAAAGGGTTTTGGGGTTTGTTATGTTAGAGGGCTTGTTGATTCAATTCAAGGTGGAGGAACTCTTTTCAACATCAACTAATCAGACCTCAACAAGACACCAACCTTGAAATCACAATCACCCAAATTGAATCAACTAACAACAATAGGCTTATAGTCTCCAAATCTCATCAAATGAGCTTATCTTTAAGAGAAGGTCATCCAATGGCCAACCAAACATCAATCAAGCTTTAACACAGAACCTAAGGCAAATTCCCAAGAGATCATACCATGTTTCTTTGTACCATCATTAAGATCCAATAGACCACCTTGCACAAAGGCTACTAAATTAGCCCTATTTACAAAGAGATGACCTTTTAAACACTAGATATTCACTCAAACTCCTCAAAAAATAGTAGGTTATGTGTCAAAACCTCCAATTCCATAATTTGTTTCTAGGTCCAAGACCCCTAGACCCCTAATACACCAAACCCTCAATTTTAAGCAAAATACTCTGGGTTTTAATGAAACTCCTATCTCCCGAACCTGCCAGACCCAAACAAAGCACCAAACACACTTACCAGACCCTACACATGGTGAATAATACATTACATGGACAATCCTTCCCACATTTTTTCAAAACACCACTTGAAACCCTCATTTTCATCATGAAAATACCTTGCTACAGCCCTAGAACATCATCTCAAACACCCAACCTTGACTCCACAACATTCTAAATAGGTTAGGCATGTATTTTACAAGTTAGAGGACCCATTACACAAGTTACAGTAGGCACAAAAAGTGGAATGGGTCGAATTACATCATGAAAGCCTTCAATCCAAGAACACTGTGAAAGTAGGTAGCAGCAGTAAAAACAAGATAACTTTCACTAGATACAAAGAGTTAGAAACTCTAAATAGGTGCAAATGAAATATAATTCATCAATCTACAACACCCAATAGGTTTTAGATCATCTTAGCGTCTGTATAGGCTATACAACAACAAGAAAAGTGAGAAAAACCAGTAAATTTCTGGAAAATAACATTCTTCTTGATGAAAAATGGGTTACAAATCAACCAACAACCTCTCCTTCAAGGAATTGAAGGTTATTATACATGTTTACCATAGGAAAAAAAAGCAGAGGCTTTGAAAGGAACTCCATGAAAACCAAGCTCTCTAAATGGTATATCAAACTCTAGTTCAAAATCTTTTAGATGAGGCTACTCCCATAACTCTCTTACTCGCTTGACAAATCCTTGAAACTTTGTATTGATTTTATTTTTCCTATCCCTCTTTTGTTGTTCTTCCTCAATTTCATCAAGATCATACATTTACCTTCTTGCCCCTCCTAAAGTTTGGACCACATCCATTATCTCCACATAAAACTCAACATTAGGCTTGGTCTTCTTGGTTCCCACGCCTTGATATGGTTATGCAAATGAAAATGAAGCAAAGTAATCATCTCCTTCTCTACTGGATGGAAGAATGCATGCTTAATGTTTTGATACATGATATCAACTCTCTCTTCTACTCTCATGGTTGAATATCGAAATACAGTATGCTGGGCCTCCAGAGTTCCAATCATCTTTCTTCCTCTTCCACCAAATGTTGGCCTGATCCACACATCTGCCAGCCTAATTGGATTTGTTTTTGAAAGCTGAAGTTTCTCCTGAGTCACCAATGTAGCTCTCTTTTCCTTTTCAGACTCTTTCATTGTTACAAATCGTCTCTGGGATTTAATCATCTGTACCACATGGTTGATGTTCTTTGAATCCTTGCATCTAAAGGAAATTTCCTTAACATAAATACTGCTAGGGAATTTCAATGTTGCCATTGTAGTTGGAATTAAAGTCGGTACCTACAACATTGAAAATTATCCTTATATAAGAATTCCCTCCATCTTGTTGGCTTGTAACAGTCTTGATGGTGGCTACATGAAGAGTGATTTTGATTCCTCTTCTACATCAGAGGGTTCATATCCTTGATTTGACTCTTCTGAATTATCAGAATCAGAATCACTATCTTCCATATTAAAAAATTCCCAACCAACATCTTCAATAAATTTATTTGGATCATCAATAATAGTCTTCAAAATAGGTTGCTAGTACAAGTTCATTCTACTTTCATAATACTTTATAACCATGGAGTTCAACCATTCCTTGATGCCATCAAGTGAGGTTTGAGGAATGGCGTCAATGAGAAGTACATCACGCTTGAAGTTTTTGAAAACAATAGCCATATCAAATTCCTTTTGCCCAAGTCCTACTCTCTCAAGGTTAACAATCTCAATCTCACTAATAGTGATTACTAAGAAAGGTTATTCCACCAACTCTACCAAATAGTTTACCATAGGAACAATAAAAGAAGAGGATTTGAAAGGAACTCCATGAAAACCAAGCTCTCTAAATGGTATATCAAACTCTAGTTCAAAATATTTTAGATGAGGCTGCTCCCATAGCTCTCTTACTTGCTTGAAAAATCCTTGAAACTCTATATTGATTTTATTTTTCCTGTCCCTCTCTTGTTGTTCTTCCTCAATTTCATCAAGATCATACATTGACCTTCTTGTCCCTCTTAAATTTTGGACCACATCCATTACCTCCACATAAAACTCAACATCCTTGGTCTTCTTGGTTGCCACGCCTTGATATGGTTATGCAAATGAAAGTGAAGCAAAGTAATCATCTCCTTCTTCAATGGTTGGAAGAATGCATGCTTAATGTTTTGATACATGATATCAACTCTCTCTTCTACTCTCATGGTTGAATACCGAGATCTAGTATGGTGGGCCTCCAGAGTTCCAGTCATCTTTCTTCCTCTTCCACCAAATGATGGCCTTATCCACATGTCTACTAGCCTAATTGACTTTGTTTTTGAAAGCTAAAGTTTCTCCTGAGTCACCAGTGTAGCTCTCTTTGCCTTTTTAGACTCTTTCATTGCTACAAAACATCTCTGGGATTTAATCATTTGTACCACATGGTCGATGTGCTTTGAATCCTTGCATCTAAAGGAAATTTCCTCAACATAAATACTACTAGGGAATTTCAATATTTCCATTGTAGTTGGAATTAAATCCGGTACCTGCAACATTGAAAATTATCCTTATATAAGAATTCCCTCCATCTTGTTGGCGTGTAACACTCTTGATGGTGGCTACATGAAATCTGATTCTGATTCCTCTTCTAAATTATCAAAATCAAAATCACTAGCTTCCATATTCAAAAATTCCCAACCACCATCTTCAATAAATTTATCTGGATTATTAGTAATACTCTTCAAAATTGGCCACCAGTTCAAGTTCATTCTACTTTCATAATACTTTATATCCATGGAGTTCAACCATTCCTTGATGCCATCAAGTGAAGATTGAGGAATGGCATCAATGCGAAGTACATCTCGCTTGAAGTATTTGAAAATAATAGCCATATAATATTCCTTTTGCCCAAGTCATACTCTCTCAAGGTTAACAATCTCAATCTCACTAATAGTGATTACTAAGAAAGGTAATTCCACCAACTCTATCAAACAGTTTACCATAGGAACAATAAAAGAAGAGGATTTGAAAGGAACCCCATGAAAACCAAGCTCTCTAAATGGTATATCAAACTCTTAGACCTCATTCTTTCACATTTACAACCATATTCAAATATTTTCCTTCAAAAGGCTACAAATTCAAATATTGACAATTTTGTAGCAAGAATGCATTTTTTTACACATTTGACCTTTGAGACTCAAAAACTTACCCTAATACACCTTAAATGGTCTTGATTGACCTTATTTAGCATAAATAAACACAAAATACCTTAATATAATATATTGACCACCTATCAACCTTCAAAAAGTGAAATTTTGCAACTAGGAGACTAGGTGCTCCTGCACCAAAATTACATTGTGTCTGAGCCTTCAAGATGCTTTAAATAGCCTTTACAAATGATTCTACATTTTTCCAATCATGCCTAACTATTTTTTTTGTAACTAACATGACTTATTACATTATAAATCAATTGTGTATGTAATATGACCTTATTCAATTGACAAAACTCAAAACACAAAACTAACTTATAAGACTTCCATGAACCAAATTTGCTCAATAACCTTGGTGCCCCTACACCAAATTTCAATATTTCAATAAATGTCATTACAATTCAATCTCATTACAATGCCTTTGGTACTCTATTCTCACAGATATTTTACAATGTCACTCATACATTCAAGATTCTCTTATAATGTCTACATCATAGGTTCTCATTTAGAGGTTAACTTCAAATGAGTAACTTGAGATTCCCTCGCAAAGCTTCACACGCTCTTTTATAATGGCTTCAAATCAGAATTGAGATTTGTCAAGATCATCAAAATAAGGATGTTGCATTGCTTTTTTGGCTGAGATTCTCTTCGATGGCTCAAAAATCAGCATTTTTTGCAAGGAGAGACCAATCAAATTTTACTAGTTTAGTTACAGATACACAAAGTAAAAGAATAAAAAGAAACAACTCATCCAAAATGGAAATGAAATGAAAATAGATGGAAGGAACTTACAGATAAGCATGGAAGTATCTCAACTTAGTCACTCCTGGTCATACATTTTCACTGGGAGTTCCAAGATACCTATTGCACACAACACCTCTCATGAATATAATATCTTGAAATTCAAGATGCTCTTATAATGTCTACATCATAAGTGCTCATGATAAGGTTAACTTCAAATGAATAACATGAAATTCCCTCACCAAGCTTCGCACACACTTTTGTAATGGCTTATTTAATCATAATTGAGATTTTTCAATATCATCAAAATAGGGATGTTGCATTGCTTTTCTGCCTAAGATTCTCTTGGATGGCTCATAAATCTATATTTTTTGCAAGGGGACACCAATCAATGTTTACCAGGTTACTTACAGATATGCAAAGTAAAATAATATGATATCATTGCATCAAAAAAATTAATGTGGATACAAATATAAATTAATAAGCGCCATTGTGCATATACTTACAAATTAATCCAATGAACCATCCGGGTCTGCTCTACTCTTTATTGTGTCAAGTATTGCCTCATGGTCAAACTCACAGACCTTCCACAAGGTCTTGTTCAAAGGTCTACCCCCATATTTGGTCAAACGAACATTGGATGCCACAACAAGGTCTGAGTAATGAAGAATCTTACAATGCGTGTCAAAGTACTAAAACAACCAATGTTTAACACTCTTATGTGGGTACCTTCTAAGCCACGTTCCAATAACAACAATTGAGCCTGTAGGGTATTCAATGTTTTCTCCATCTATAACTAGGCCTTCCAATTTATTTTTGGCCTCAACACAATGACACAAGTAATAGTATGTTCCCTCTTCATTGTCTTTATTTGTAATAACTACATAAACATGCCCTACATTGATATGTGCGACATATCTCTTGAAATTAGTCAACATTATGAATACAGTACAAAGTAAGATAACAATATGGAATTTCAAAAACTAAGCAAGTAGATATATTACCTGGTTGAACTAGATCTGATACATGGTCAAAGTCAACCGATGATTCCATTTGTGTTATTTCCAATGTCGTTAGAGGGCGATACGTGTGAAGTGGGATAAGATAACTTGTCAACCATTTGTCAACCCACTCCCCTTACTCACAATCATTCCAGGCTTGCATTGTACATGAAGAACAAAAGCATTCCATCTTACATGTATCGATACTCCATGAACCTGCATTTGAGCTAAGGAAAGAATGTAGCTCACTCAATCCTATTAGTGTACAACAATCCTCATATGGTGAAATGTTAGTATCATCCATCAACCAAAAATATCTACAAAATGAAGATGTACCTTCATTACCTGGACCCATCGAAGTATTACACCACTCGACGATTGATCTTGCATCTGCCAACTTTGCACTGTCTTTATACTTTAACTCTTCTCATGATAATGCTCCTTTCACACATGCTCTTGCACCATCATGCTCCCCCTTTCCATGCCTGGCCTCACAAAAGTTCCACATATGTTGAACACTTGTAGTGAGATGCATCCTTCACAACTAGTAGAACATGTGCGTGTTCTTGAACTGTGCTGCACAATTATCTGACCATATTATATGCCGACCGTATGCTATGCCCCTCCAAGCCAAATCACTATAGAATATCTAGAAGCAACCTTGCACGAACTCTAGAGAATGTGTGTGATCATCACTAATATAAAAGTGATACTCCCTTAATATCTTATGTTGGTCCTCTGTACTATCAGCTGCATGAATGAATGCTATGTGCACAAATATTGAAAGTTGTGTGGAGTTGTAATACTGTGACTACACCTCACACTGTGGCTATAGAGTGTAGTTCTCTGCAAAGTCAACTACTGATACTATGCTACCAACTAGAAAGGTGTCCTTGCATAGCTTGAATTGTGTGTCTAACCATCAGGCTCTATAGGTATGCCTTGCATACTCATACACTAGATTCTCACGAAACATGGACATAAACTGATACACTGGAATCTTCTCAATAACCAAATCACACCTTTTTGCTTGAGACCCATCTTTTGTAGCATATGCCAATATTTTATACTTCCTGAACTCTACTAGTTTTTGTCCCACCTCATCTGTGCTTTCCATATGTTGACATACTGGCATTCATTGCAAGCCACCACAATGCTCCCATGAACCATCCAAGCATGTTGTCTTGTAGAATATTGGCCCATCCTCTATTTCACATAATTTTTTTGATAAGAAATCTCTTGAAGATTTTAGTGGGGCTTTTATGCCACAATCCTGCAAAACATTGTTAGTATGCAAATCTAAACATATAGAATGATAAACATCATAATGGTTAGAGAATTCAATATGTATTCTAAAGCAACAAGTAGGGAGTGTGTGATTTATCTTGACATAAAAACGTTTAAGTATTTCAAAAAATATTTGAGAAATACTAATCTGAGGATAATCATTTTGAAATTTATGAAAAAATTGGGTTTGATTCGTATCCAAAAAATGCTTTAGATGTGGCTCACCGTTCCGACTATTGATTCTCCTTCTTACGACATCCCTTTGATTTAGAGATGGCCTTGTATTATTCTTCCAATACTCTTCAATTAGTGTTCTCAATGCTTCAACAACTTTTTTTATCTTTATGTGGCAGTCTATTATTCTTCCAATACTCTTCAATTAGTGTTCTCAATGCTTCAACAACTTTTTTTATCTTTATGTGGCAGTCTCCCCAAGAATTCCCATAATTCATTTGAATCGATGCCCTCAATTCTTTGTCGCCTTTGAATGGCTTTTGATAAAGTTTTTCTACTAATTCCCATTTGTTCACTTGTCTTTTTAATGAGACGAGATCTCTTTGTTTGATAGCTTACCAAAGTTGATGTAATGACACGTTGGGTGACATTACTATCCTTTGAGTGTGAGGTCTTACCCACACTCTCATAAGCATCCATTAGATTCTTCACAATAGTGTTTTCACTTGATGCATTCGATGTTCTCAATCCAAGAGTCTTCATGATGTTTCTGTACTTTAAATCCCACATAATTTGAACAAATAGTTGACATCTTGCTGTCTCATTTATCCTTTCAAAGAATATTTTCCAGATCTTATCAACATATCTTCTACAAGTGCATTCTAGAATCTTAACTTCTATGTGCTGCAAAATATCCTCATCAATATTAATCAAAAACTTTGGCTTTCTACGCAAAATTCTAGGTGGTGTTCTCTAAGTACATACATCCCAACATTAGAAATTTCATCAATATTTAATTGAGGTGGGCTAGATTGCATACCTTCGATCAAGGGTGGAGTAGAAGACATACCTTGATCTTCACATGGGGATGATGGCATACCTTCTTTGTCAAATCTAAGTGATGATGTACTCTCAACTTGAGATGCGATGGATGGTGTCCAATCATATTCACTTGCAGTAGATGGTGTCCCTCCATATTCACTTGTGATTAATGGTGTCCCTTCGTATTCACTTCTAGTAGAGGGTGTGTCTCCAAATACGGTATCTGCATTTGTCCTAGCATGACTCTTTCACATTTGTTTTGTTTGTGCTGCCAATTTATTCTCTTTTTGATGGTTGAGGTTCCTCTTAAATTGGCTTGTTTTCGTCAATAGTTTCCAATTTCTTCTTTTCATGATATGTCGCCACCCATTCTCTCTCTTTTTCTTTGAAGGTTTCATACTCTTCGTTAGTTATTTTCTTCCTTGTTCATTTCTTCATCATGGCGGATAATTTTACCTATAGCATGGTAATGTGAAAAATATTAGTTCCTAAAAAATGTATCCAAATGAAATATATATGTCATTCAAGGCTTCATAAGTAGAAAACATAGGTGATGAGGTAACTTTACTAATGAGGTAATTTAGAAATAGAGATGAAAACCAAAATAGTTTAAATAGGTAGTAGAATTTTCAAAATGTGCAAAAAGTGTTAAGTTGTGAAATTAACAAATAGTGAAGGGTTTGATGTAGACTCGGGAGGCTCAATCACAACCAATTTGACAACATGCCTTTAAGAGGCATCTAACAATATTAAGATGACCTATTTGAAAAAAACAAACAACCCTCAAAGCTTGACAATCATCAGAAGTCAGATTTCACACTTTCACCCCTTGAACCCTAGTAGTAGTGGAAACTCAGTTTTTTCCCAATAACTCAAATGTTCTCCAAAACACTAGACAAAATATTGATGGTTTTAGACACCCATTTTAGATTTATTACACATATCTCAATGTCAGGTACAAGTCCTTTGGACCAAATCCCCAAAAAACCCCTTCTAGGCTGACCTAATTACGCTGATTAGGCCTAATTTGCAAAGCAACATGCCCTCAAACTTATCACAGGACCTTGAAATCTTGGGGCATAATTTCTTAGGTTCCCAAACCTCAAAAACCACAACTAGATTCCTCTGGTACAGACAAATTCATGTCAAACCTGAAAACACTTGTTTTATGCACTATTCAAGAGGGTTTATTGAATATGCTACTTCCACAACCTCCCAAACTTTAAAACCAACTTGAACAAAGGAAATTAACCTTGCACATTCCTAAAAGTTCAAAACATCATGACCTCCCATAGAGATTCTTCCAAACCCTAGGCCTAAGCCCTCATTCACATGCATTTTTGTTCACAAAACTCACTGTAGCAGCAGGTTTATTACTCCTATTTCTTTCCTAGAACTCAAATCATGCATCCTACACTTAAATAAGACATCATAGGGTCCCTTACATGAGTTATAGTTGCCACAGAAGATGTAAAGGCCCTTTAAATCATGTTTTGTTCACAAAACCCTCAAAACAGGGGTTCCTGGGTTGTGCACAAGAAAACCCTTAAAGAAAGATTCAAATTATTTATTAAGCCCTAAAACCAGATGGAAATCATAGAAGACTCATGCCCCCACACTATTCCAAAAGATACTTGCATAATACAAGACTATACGTTACCGTACAGGTCAAGAAAAAACTAGAAAACACAGAAAATTGCTGCTAAACTTGAGATTTCAATGTATTTTCTTCTCAAAAACTCCAAATCAAACTTACATTCCGTATCTACATGCCATTTAAAGGCTTCTTCTTCACATCCCACTGACCAACTACCTTGCAACTTAATTTCAAACCCTTAATGACCATTGAAGGCCAAGTTTACATCATTTACACATGATATAACGACAATATTACTCATATTGTAAGTTTTCACCCCTAACACCTATAACTCACTAAAACCACACCAATGGCTTGAAAGGAGCCTTATTACATCCAAAAAACACTAATCTTGCACACTTTACATGTAAATTCAAAAACTTTCCTTAAAAGGCTACAAAGATACTTTAGTGCAAGATTGCCATTTTTAACATTTTAACACCTAAACTCAAAAACTCGACCTAAGACATCCTTAGTGGTCTTGATTGAACTTATTCAAAACAAAAAATTCTTAAAGACTCATCCACCTACCTATTAACCTCCTAATTACCATCAAATGATCAAATAAGGAGGATGAGGTGTAGGTGCTCCTACACTAGGGTTGTAAAAGTGTATTAAAGAGGGAGACCAACGGTCACCTCTTTCAAATGTTAGTTTTGGAAGTTGAAGTGGTTTTTTTTAGGAGGGAACATTATCAAAGGACATGAGAAACTTGAATGGAGGATGATCCTTGGATTGGGCGTCAAACCAAATGAGGAAATGTTGAGTTTTCCTTAAGAAAAATGAGGTTTTGGTGAGTTAAATTGAGTTTCTAAGTTAGGAAGTGTTATTTTATGTTAGATTGAGCATGAGCAGGGTATTTTAGGCTTGTTTGAACAGTTGTCAAGTTTTGGAGTGTTTGGCAAGTGCTATTTCAATAAAACCTAGGGTTTTATGGTTTGGGTGGTAAATTATTGAATCTCTACAATCTAACGCTGTAATTTGAAGTTTTGATAGATATAAAGTGTTTCCCAAAGGTTTTAGGAGATTTGGACAAGTTTTGAAGGTGGTCCCTTTGTAAAAGTGGGCTAATTTGGGCCCTTAAAAGTGAAGAAAACCTGATTTGTTTAGTTTGGTACAAAACAAGCATTGGTGATTTTTGGATATGTTGAAAGACTCTATAATGGGTCCCTACTATGTGTTGTGTTGTGAGTCGAAACATTGTGTGAGTGGAATTATACCTGATTGAGTGACTTTGATATGCTACAAGGAACAGTGTGAATATGCTAAATGAAGAGGTCCTGATGAAATTGTAAATTGAAAATTGTGTTTGCATATTGGAGTTGTGTGTTTGTGTGTTGTTGGCCTCCCCCTACTGCATTAGGAGTATATTCCAATTTTTTAGAGACATGTATGGAAAATTTGGTAGCATAGACAAGGCAATCAACTGGTTTGTATAACTGTTTGAAAAAATACCTCAATGAAAGCTTTGGAAGCATACACAAAGTCAATTGTTAAATAACAAAATGCCTCAAAGAGACGTGGTTTAAAAATGTAATTGGAAAGTGTGTAGAATTGTGTAATTTAAAATGTCCATTGACAACCTA